>CAJUYH010003129.1:0-34680 GCA_910591685.1 Galerucella tenella | reverse complement strand
TGCGCTCCGTAGCCTTCTTTCTTGCTTCCTCCGGTGCAAGTCCCTGTGCAAGAAAGCGAAGATACCATCTTACCCCTGCTCCACTAAGTCCACGCCTTAGTGGATCATCCCTTCCTCCGGGTTTACCCAGTTCAGGAAGGAGGGGGGGGTCTTCTTTTTCGTCCAGGATTTCTCCCGGAGACTTCCACCAGTTGAGGAGGTTGAGGGTGTAGGTGCCCCTGCCTTTCTCCTCTCCTGTTTTTCTCTGACTTCCCAACACGAGGTCTGCTCGCGTGTGAGAAAGATGCTTCTGTATTTTTGGGCACTGTGGATACATTGCTCCGACTTGTGCCCGGTTGCGGTGCATGCCCGCTTGGTTTCTTTTTTTTTCTTTATCCATGGTTGATCCCACGAGTAGCTAGGGAAGCACAAGGTCCACTCCTGCATAGCCCCGCATGCAGGAGTAAGGGTATTTAAACTGGATGTCCCAGGTATCCAGCCAGAGTCCGCATATTAACGATCAAGCTTCCCCTTGACCACGCTGTCCTCGGCATATGCTGTTCCACCTTGACTTGGAGGGTTTTTATTGTGGTCACCTTCCACTTGGCCAGCTGTTATCATTTTTGTTTATTTACAGCATCGGTTGTCAGGACAGTAGGTTGTGTTTACTGGTTTCTAAGTTTAAGACGTCGGTAAGTGATTTACTTACCGTTCAGACGTCGAAAAGTAATAAATAGTATAAAAACAATTTCACCAAAATGCAAAATATATTTTAAACTGATCGAGAAGTATAAATGTCACTTTTGACATTTCGTTCATTTCGAAGAAATTTAAATTATTTTATTCGGAACTTATTTCAATACGATCGCGAAAAAAAATGGTATAAGCATCTCGAACGTTTGCATGTAGAGTGTTGCGGTGTTGCAGGGTGTTGAAATTTTGAAAACTTGAATGTTTTAATTCGATAACTTTAAAATGGATGTATAAATTGATTTGACATTTGGCAGGTTGTTTTTAAATGTAAAAGTAGTAGTTTGTGCAACTAGTGTGGATATGATGGCCATATCGCACGAGGACGAAGTTTGAGCACTACACCGTAGGCGGAGAACTCAATCGTTCAAGTGCGATATGGACAATCCACACGAGACGAACAGCATATTTTTTCTACGACCCACTTAAGAAAAAATCTGGAAAATAAAAATTTCTATAAACTGTAATATAGCTTCAAATTGAAAATTTAACAATTCAATTTTATGTTTCCACTAATTTTTTTGTGGTAAACGTACAGTTCTTGAATGTCCAATTTGTATAATGCTACGGTTTCCCTTTTTAAATATACGATGCTGTTATAAGTAGATGTTGCCAGTCGGACTCCCTCATGAAGGGTACCGTACCATTATCTATAATAATGAATATTCTGCTAAATATTTCAAATGTCTACCTGTTGTCGTTATTAATATCAAGCAGAATAATTATTTAAAAATAAAATTAACAATAAAAAAAACTTCTTCACGGGGAATCGAACCCGGGTCTACCGCGTGAGAGTCTGGTTTGCTTACTACTCGACCACCGAGGAATATGCAAATTGTTTATCCATAACGTCAGATGTATTACATAATTTTTGCTTGAAAGGAACTAAAGTTCCTACCGTGTGTCCCGCGATACGTTCTACCTTTTCTATTTTTAGCGTCATCTATGTGAGCTTCATCAATAAAATCTTCAGATGAAAAAAGTGGGTATTGCAATTCAACAATTGAAAAGTTTTAAATTACCTATTCCTCTCTTTCAAGTATCCTCATGTATGGAAATCGAGAGTAGTTGAATCAGGGAACCTTGGTGGTTTAACTGCTCCTCTTCGACCTATCCACCGATTTGGACACATGTTCTCCAAGTAGTTTCTCACCTAGTCAGAACAGTGAAGAGGCGCACTATCTTTCAGGGAACAGCCAGTTTAATTTGGGGAACAAAAAATTCTGAAGAAATCTTCAATATTCAGGAACTGTTAAGGTTTCTTTGAGTAAAAAAGTTTTTGATTTCCTCTACAACAATGTCATTATCCACTTAATAATAACGATTATGTTGTTTGTCAATAGAATAATTTCAACAGATTTGAAACGTAGTTGTGCAGAAAGTGACCTATCGCAGCACTAGAGGCGCTACTAATTAATTGTTGAAGGCTTACTTGACAGGTCTATACTAGTTCTTGGGTATGACAGCGCGCATATAGAGGCGTCTATGTTTCAGTTTTAGTACTGTTTAATTCGAGCTTTACTGTATTTTTATTTACCTAAAACAAAATCAAGCTTTGCGACATATTTTGGAATGTGATAGGCTTACTAGTATGAAAAGCTTGTTAGATATGATAGGATTGTTAAGTTCCACAAGTCATATTCTTGATTAAAATAAAACACAGTTTATATACAGAGCATTTATTAAAAAATACACAATGTTTATCGGATGTACAATACATGATTATCAGGCAATATCTAGAGGAGACTTCTATGCACACACGAATTCAAATTACTTTAGTCAGATTGATGTTTTCCATATTGGACTTGTACGATATAATAGCTTATACCCAATGCCGTTAGGAAGTTTACATTGTGAAAATATTTGTCAAAAAATGCACTCTTGAAAAAAAAGTTTAGGTAGAAAAAGACAAAACATTAAACATTTTTTAGAACTCAGTATCGGGTTGGGGGAGGGTGGAGCACGTTGAGTCAGGACGTTATACTTTTCAAATTTGGTGCCGCATAAAGATCTTTGTTCTGAGGAAAACTATGCAACTGGTTGGATTGTAGTGTTTGATCGCGATCAGAACTTTTGTCGGTATAAGTGTAAGGATATTTTAGGTTTATTATGTATGTGTATGTGTATCATGTATTATTTATTGTAATGCTGTTGATATATGATATTATCCATAAAGTATTATCATTATCTTGTAGAGGTTTGATCCAAGTGAAAAACTATCTGAATATATTCTCAATACAGTGACCTATGGAGTCATAACATTGAAGCAGCTAGGGAACTATAAAGGTCACGATTTTCCTTTCACAGCACAGGTACTGGAGTCAAGTATTTATGTCAATGACATTGTCAGTGGTGCTAACTCGGTTGAGGAAGCAGAGTTCCACAAATAATTCAGCTGTTAAAACAGGATGAGTTAAGAGTTGCAAAAATAGAGCAGTAGTCATCAAAGTGCATTGAAGTCTGTTCTCATTCAGCATCAACAAAATTATCTGTTTAACAGGGAAAATGGTGCGATTTTGAAATTTTTTAGACTCCAGTGGGATCCAACTGAGGATAGCTTTATTTGCCATGTGAAACCAGTAGACAGGCATCCTATAAAAAGAATTGTGTTGAGCGAATTGGGTTCTTATGCCCTCTGGTACTGGTTGCTAAATCACTCATGCCTTCATGGGTTTGGGATGGGTTGGGATGAATTCTCACTTCCAGATTAAGATGCATGCATGGGATAGGTAGGTATAAAGTCGAGTTGAAGTCTTTGTCTTTTTATTTGTCAAGAAACATTTGTAGGGAAAATGTCATATTGTCCGATTGTCATGTATTTTGTGACGCTTTTCAGGGGAGTAAGCAGCAGTGGTGTATTTGGGGCAAATGTCAGAAGCTGGAATTCATACATCTTTTGTGTGTGCTGAAGCTATGGTTTCTCCATTAAAAATAATCTCAAATCCAAATTTAGAATTATTAGCAACAGAGAAACTTTGTTCTAATGTGTTCACCTTTAACAAAGTATCAACTGGGTTTGACTCCAAAGTAGAGTTGAATTAGATTAAATCGTCACAAGTAGGAGCCCTATGGGTCAAAAGGGTGAGTCATATATTCAGACTCTTGTATCTCCAGACTGTTGGCTCCACACATTAGCTATCTCCTTCAAAGGGATTGTTTCCAAATGAATTTTTATGACATGAATTGTGGTGGAAAGGTCCAAATTGGTTGTCCGATTACTTGGAGGCTGAAGATGGGATTCTAAGCCAAAAGAAAGTTAACTCTATACAAGAGGATTTCCGATTGTGCGCTCATGTTCCAAAGGTCGAATTAATCAAATGGATTTTGGATCTTATGAAAAATGTGTCTTGGTACAGTTTTTCAACGGTTTATAGAATTAAAAACACAGAAAAGGAAGGTAAAAATTTCAAGAGAACAGAAGCTACAGCATGCAGCATTGCTCATGGTGAAGGTTGTTCAGTCTGAAGCACCTGAACGAGAAAATTTGCAAGTTAAGGTCTAATAGAAGTATGCCTATATTCTTTTGAAAGCTGGACCTGTTTCTAGAGGAGAGCGTTCGATTCAAAATGCCGACTTACCATTATTTCCTAATCTTCAGAAGAACCAGGCTTATTATGCAGCTGAAGATACATTAAATCGTGTTTTGATTTAGGAGAAGATACAACTAACAGTGAAATTTATTCACATTGCTGAATAATATTAATATACCTATCTGATATTTAACGGAACTATAACAATAATTGATTTCTATACAAAGTGTATGTACACTGAAATCTTGATGGTTAAGGTACGATTTACAGGGTATAAAAATATGTTGATGAATGTCAATGCCCTTTGATAAATGGAAGTGGTACCATACGAGGAATCACCGGATCAGAATTATGATCATCATCATTGGCTTGATGTCAACTGTCGTCTGGATCGCAGACGATGGTCAATGAATGCGCATGTGTAAGAGCTGCCCAAAGAGGAGACCTGAAAAAAGAAATTTAATTAAATTGTTTGAAATTCATTCACTGTAGTCTTGAGATTGACATGTATGTGAAGTTTAAATAATGTGAGTGAGTTTATTCATTAAAAAAAAATTGGAAACACAAGTTATAAAAAAAATTATGTCATAAAATTGCTTAGACTCACAATACAGAAATAAATCACAAGCATACAGCCAATTATTCCGGTCATTCATTCACCCACATTCAGACCACTTTACAGGATACAGAAAATGCAAAAAAATAATAATGTACATTAGTGTTTAACTTATATTACGTTATTATAATTTGTCTTCCATACTGTAAGAACTCGCCAACAAAATAGAAAGTATTTTTGCACAGAAATTTACTGCAGATGATCGTTCTTTAAGATCACCAGTCGTGCACTATACAGATCGCGAAAAGTCTATTCGAGACAGACGATTTACACAAGTATGACAAAGAAAATATGGAAAAAACTACTTTGTTCGTATTTAATGGAATCCTCTCTGAAATTAAATCAATAAATCCTCCAGCTGACGCCAAGCCGTACCTGTGTACTTTCAAATTGCCCACCGTTTTCCCTCCGCTTAATTCCAACAATGATTTACGCCAATCACGGCATACCACGAGCCTTAACGGACAGGGACTGCGCGCGCAAACGCAGCCTCTACTCCACGATTTCTCAAAAAGATGTCGAAGAAGCATGAGGTGAAATTCGTCAGAGAATCCACGTTAAAGGTTTAAAAGGTGTATAGGAGACAGAAAGTAACTAAGAAACCATAGAAAATGTTCTTTTCCTACGATCACATAGGAAAGTGACATATATCGCGCTGTCTAGTTCTATGGAAAGTGGCCCTTATTCATACGCGTACGGAAAAAAAACTTATCCGTACGTGTACGGATAAAAAAAGCTGTCAAATGAATTTTTATTAAGATTAACCACTGGCAAGCTGTCAAATATATAATTTTTAATTAGATTTACCTATGTTATATCTAAATTTGAAGCGATCTATTTGGAAAACGAAATTTTTGTCATTTTCTTAAATTTAGGGCGCGGTCGAGAATCGAACCCGCGTACTCCTCGTCAGAAGTCCGATGTTGTACCAACTAAACCAAATCACCTGTTATAATAGTGGGAAAATGTAATCGCCTTGAAAGGTATTCATGATAAGTATGTATGAAGTATGATGAACAATAATAATTTCAATTTCTATAATTATCCAACCAATTAATAATTGTAATAACCTACCTATATTATACATATAGTTAAACTACATGAATTTTTGTCACTATTGATAGTTATTGTTAATTTTGAAAGCAATTATGTTGACTTTAATTGTAACATTTTGTGTATTAATATGTCAGATGTTGATTACACATTATTTGGTGAAATTATCACGTGATCGTAGGAAAAATACTGTACATTACTCGTGCGAATGTGATTTTTCACACTCGTGTGATTGTCGCACTCGGCTCATGCCTCTTGCTACAATATTTCCCACTCGTGTGAAAAATGTCACTTTCCGCACACGTTATGTAATATATTATTATTGCGATGCTATAAGTAAAGCATCATGTAAACTTAAATAAATGAGGTGGGAAAGGCAAGCCAACGAGTTTGATTTCCATGCTCCCAGTATAAGCCAATGGTGGATGACACCATTGCTCATCAAACATCGATTATTACATTAAAGTGATAATAAAATATAATAACGGTCCTTCGAGTGTAGAATAAAAGTAATAATCCGTGTTCATACTTGAAAGAGAGAGACAAATAATTGTTCGCAGTCAGCATTGGGCGTGTGCTCAGTTCCAGCTACCAATCTGATATGAAAGCAGCGTTGCCAGTTTAGAATGTTTGGTACTTTCTATGGAATACATAATATATTTTGCATTCAACTTTTAACACGGAATAACGCCGTATTTAGTGGGAGAAAATCTAGATTGGTAATATTATCGACTTTGGAAAAACAAGCGAGATCAACACAAATAAGAATAAAATTACATATATAGTTCAAGGAAAAATTTGGACAAATCACAATCTGCAATAAAAAAAATCTACACACTGCTTTCGATTTAACAATTATTGGTGTTTATAATTGTTGACGAAAAAAATTGGGAATAAAATGGGGGACACTGAACACACGCCTATCGCTGACTGCGTGCAATTATTCTTCTCTCTATTTCAAGTAGTTTTTCTCACATTTTCCTAGTCGTACTTGTGTGAATCGTATGTCGCGAATAGAATTTTCTCAATCTGTATGTAGGTATGTATCATGCTGTTTGGCTTTTTTGATTGCCAACGATAATCTTATTGTGCCTTATTTTTTGTCTAGTAAAATGCTACTAAAGAAAAATCTATGAAACGGCCAAGGCCAACTTGAAGATTGTGTATTTTTTTTAAGGTTACCATCTTAAATAAATCATTTTATTGTCTTATTTGTTTATTTTCCACAGTAAGCTGTAAATTCATTGTGTGCCATATGTTTTAAGCCATCAATTGAATTGGGACACGTGCTTGATGTTTTTCAAATTTTGCTGACGAGACGCCGAGAATTTGGGGGATGATAGACATTGTTATTCCCCACTTTGAGTTCCCGGAATAGCACCCTTAAAGTCTAGCTTCCAGGGGGGGGTGAGTTTTTGAAGGTGTAATTAATATTCATGCCTATGAATCATAGGCTCCACTTTAGTTCTTGTTTTATGTCAGGTAGGTCATTGAAGTCCACGAACTAAATGTGCAATACTCATTACGGCGTCACTTCAGATCTGCCATACTGACCGATACGTACAATGGACTCATTTACATATATTTTTCTACCTTCTGTAATTTCCTTGTGGCATTATTTATTATTTTTTCTCTTATTTTTTGGGAATCCAATTTGACAACAAAGTTTTGTAGTCTTAAACTTCAAAATATTATTGATTGTCTAGTTGTCATATTTTTTTCGTTGTGTCAGATAGGGACCAAAAATTATTTTATTATTAGTTAATCTTGACAACGGTAGCTGGAACGCTACCGAAACGACGAAATAAAAAAATAAAAAACATTATTGTGGTTTGATTCCCAAAAAATAAGAGAAAAAATAATATATTTTTTTATTTTACCATTAGGAAGAGCATATCATTTTGAGGCTCTGTGCAAAAAGTTAGACGTCAGCGAAACTCCTAAGTCCCCTAAAAAAATAAACATCAAACAGCGCTCCTCTCCGAATTTCAGGCGTGACGTCATCGCATATGAAATCTCTCCAGAAAGCGGATACCGCGCCGATCGGTTTTCGGTTAGATGACTACTTAGCTAGTAACAGTATTTTGCTTGCTTATATGACTATTATTATACGTTTTAGCAAACTCTAAACAGTGTTGTGTTTGTGAAATAAGAACGTTAAGAAGTAATTTAAACTATTCGACACAATGGACCAGAATCTGAGTAAAAATATTGTGCGGTTCCAGAATGTAAAAGTACTACAATTAAAACATCTAACAAAACATTTATTTCTATTAATAAGGATGCAAAAAAACGGAAGCAATGACAGAAAAGCATAAAAAGACTCAAAGCATTCACTGATAAGTCAACATACTTTTTGTTTGTGTATTTTTGAGATTTTAATTTTCCTCAATCAGAATCGTTATAAATTACCTTATAAAATACGTTGTGAATCCATATTGAGAGGGTTATTGAAAACCACACGTTTGTATTATTCTAATTTGTTTTTAAATACGTAGATAATATTGCTCTTATAGCTTGTGGTGTTATCAATGTTCAAAATTATTAAATAAAATAATGGGTCAGTTCTTTACAAATTAAATTTTATTAAATACTGCTTTTTTCCAAAAAACAGGTAATCTTTTTCAGTGGATTATCATCGAAACTGGCGTATATATGTGTTTTAAAAGAAATTATTTTATTTGATTCAAAGTCCGGATCAGCTCTAACAAATATCGCTTTTTTTACCAGTGAGGTGCATGTGCATTTGAATCTGATGTGACATTTGGAACTAATATTACCTGCTTCATCAAAATAAGTTTTTCATGTTTTTTTCAACATTGGTGATTTAATTTCCACTTCTCATTCATCATAAATAGCATTTGGAGAAGCTCCTTTAATTTTTCAACCATAGGAGAACGACATTGTATTGACATGAAATTTTCAGAATCATATTTTTATCCTTAGTACTTTGTTTTACGACAGTTAAAAATGATTTAAAAATTTTAGTAAACGAGCCCATTGTTCCACTGCGGACATGAACAAAAATAAAGAATGTATTCAATCAAAGAATTTTCATTGAAAAAATGATTCTGAACCAAAAATTCTTTCAAATAGTACCTGAGTCATTTTTTTCAAGATTTTATTTTAATGTTGCTTAACTACTGCAAGGCTGGCTTAGTTTAACTTAGTTTGATTGATTTGAAGTGATAATTCAGTTGTCATATTAACAAAAACATATGCAAAAACTGGTCTACTTTTTTTAGTGTAAGAAAGTATGCAGAATGCATTTCTCTCCAAACCTAGTAATGTATTGGTATTAAATATGGAAACTATCGATTTGAAAAATATTGTTATACATTTTGGTACTTTTTTTAAGAAGTACCTATCGAAATATCTAAGAAGATTAGATTATTTTAAGCACAAAAGAATAAAAAGTGTTATCAAGATAATTTTGAGAGTTCATGGACATTTTCTAAAAAGTGGAAGTGCCGTTATGTTAATTTCAAACACTCGAGTTGTGATGCTTGGAAAGGCAAAGAGACGGAGAATTTTGAAAGTTTCTAGTTAGATTTGTAATAGTTTTGAAATTAGGGAAGTAATCACGAGCTTTTACAACTAGAAGAGCGTGGCAACAAGTGAAGGAGACTCGTCATTATGAAATATCGGAAGAAAAAAGTTGAGTAGGTACCTACATATCTTAAAATGGAAAAAAAAATTCTGAATTTGTTATTAATTTTATTAAAAAAAAACTACCAAGGGAAAATTTTATTAACTATGAAAATTATAGGGTAGGTACTTCGCATAAAGAAATCGGATTAATCAGCGCCTATTATGGGTACCTAAACCATGGCTTACAAGTCATACATACAGGATGGACCATTAGTGCGTGGAAGTGTAATAACTTACTTAGAAATGATTCAATTGGCAATCATTTTAAGTGACACTTTTTTTAAGTTCTCAACTATAATCCATCGTAGCGATCTTCCAGATTTTAATACCCTACAAGCTACCAAGTTGGACTTTTAAAATGAGATGTTAATATTTCTGAGCTACAAAATAATTCAAATTACCTGTCAGCGCAGACATCTTTTACCTCATGCTATCTTTCAACACCATTATTTTCCTCCCCATCGGGTGTCATCATTTCAATAACAGTTTGTTCTGGTTCTGGATCCGATCTTTCTTCAACGACAGTGTCCAACTCTAATGACGGAAAACCTCTACTCATACCACGTTCAGAACGAAGTGAAATTGCTCTGTTAGATCGACCTGTGAATAGAAAAATTGAATTATTCAATACCTAACCAAGACGTCGCGTTAGTTAGTGGAGTATTCAACTTCCAATAAATAATTAGGTATAAAGTATTGAACAGAAAGATTCCATTTATTTTGAAATATTATATTCCTGCCAAACTAACCAAAATTTCTAAACATAATGAAGCAATTTATACAAAATTAGTGTGAAAATATGAAAAATTGAATGGACCGAATGTCGGTCGCCAAAAACAGACTTTTGTTAATAAAAACAGTTAGGGCCAACTGCACCGCTGCTACTTAAGCATTTAAGTAGGACTTAGGAAATATGTGTGACTGCACCGCGTCGTAAGCCGTTCTTAACGTAATTCGAAGTGTTGGTTCTACTCCTACTTATGTGAAAGTAAGGTTATGTCTTGGCACTTGGCAGACAAAATTATCAAAATATAGAGAGGTTTGTTTATAAAATCGAACAAAATGGAATTAATAATAGATATAGAGCTATTTTATAACCTTAACAGAATGGAATTAATTGAAATTGGTGTTCCCAGAATTATAATTCCCAGACAAGATTTTTATGACACCCTATCCAAATATAATTTTTGAAAAAGTTTCGATTACGAAAACAAACAGTCAGATTTCTTCCACAGTATACTGTGTTTCTACTACCACTATTAAAAGATCGATAGTTTTATCCATGAACACTGGGGATAAATCACGGGGAGACGCAGCTCTTCATTTACTTGATTAATTTTATATTGTTTATATTTTTCAAATAATTGTCATTCTCATTATCAGAATTTAGTCATATTATGTCACATTCCAATTTTCACCAAAATCAAAATCCCTGTCCGCCTGTGGCCCTGTGCACACCCTGTCTTTAGTCGACTTAGCTAAATGAGACACGGTGCAGTTGAATTACAACAAGTTTTACTTAATGAATAAAGTTTTACTTATGAAAGTATTACTTAGAAGAAGAAACGGTGCAGTTGGCCCTTAGTGTTTGAAATAGTAATTTACGTTACAAGACCGGAAAGTAGTGTTTTTCAGGTCAAGACAAGCAGATTCCAGGGCGAGCCGTAGGCGAGTCCTGGCAGCTTGGTGAGACCTGAAAAACACGAATTTTCGGTTGCGTGACGTGCAATATTTTTGGAACTTTAGTTCTTTACGTCAGGTTAGGTTTGAGCGACCGGGGGTCGCGACGCAACAGATCTGACCGTTATGTTATGTTACGTCACGTTGCTTCGTTATGTGCCTTGCTTGCGTGCGTGTGCTCTCTCCTAAGTCTCTCTCTCGTTTACGAAGCAGCGATTCATATGCTTCCGCCGGGAATCGGACCCGGGCCGCTCGCGTGGAAGGCGAGCATTCTACCACTGAATCACCAATGCTACATTAAAATTCTATGCAAAGCTGGTATTCGCAGTGCTGGTGATCTACTTGAATTTGTTCGGATAAATTTTTACTATTATTTCCATAATTTTTTTTGTGCGATTGATCTTTTTTGTTTATTCACAGCATCGGTTGTCAGGACGGTAGGTTGTGTTTACTGGTTTCTAAGTTTAACACGTCGGTAAGTGATTTACTTACCGTTGAGACGTCGAAAAGTAATAAATAAACAATTTCACCAGAATGCAAAATATATTTTAAACTGATCGAGAAGTATAAATGTCAATTTTGACATTTCGTTCATTTCGAAGAAATTTAAATTATTTTATTCGGAATTTATTTCAATACGATCTCGCAAAAAATGGTATAAGCATCTCGAACGTTAAGGGTAATTACAACGTTTGCATGTAGATTCCTCTCGTTAAATTGGACAAAATGATATGAGGATTAAGGGGTCTAGCACATTAACTTTTCGAAATACAGGGTGTTGAAATTTTGGAAACTTGAAGGTTTTAATTCGATAACTTTAAAATGGATGGATAAATTGATTTGACATTTGGTAGGTTGTTTTTAAATGTGGCATATTTTGATAGAAATAGTATAGATATGATGGCCATATCGCACGAGGACGAAGTTCAAGTGCGATATGGACAATCCACACGAGTCGAACAGCATATTTTTCCTACGACCCACTTAAGAAAAAATCTAGAAAATAAAATTTTCTATAAACTGTAATATAACTTCGGATTGAAAATTTAACAATTTAATTTTATGTTTCCACTAATTTTTTTGTGGTAAACGTACAGTTCTTGAATGTCCAATTTGAATAATGCTACGGTTTCCCTTTTTAAATATACGATGCTGTTATAAGTAGATGTTGCCAGTCGGACTCCCTCATGAAGGGTACCGTACCATTATCTATAATAATGAATATTCTGCTAAATATTTCAAACGTCTACCTGTTGTCGTTATTAATATCAAACAGAATAATTATTTAAAAATAAAATTAACAATAAAAAAAAAATTCTTCACGGAGAATCGAACCCGGGTCAACAGCGTGAGAGTCTGGTTTGCTTACTACTCGACCACCTAGGAATATGCATATCGTTTATCAGATGTATCACATAATTTTTGCTTAAAAGGAGCTAAAGTTCCTTCCGTGTGTCCCGCGACACGTTCTACCTTTTTTTTAAGACAGACACTTCGATATACATTTAATTCTTTATTTTATTTTTTATAACAGTCATTAACATAAAAGAGCGATTGGAAAAATGAAAACAAAATGGACGTCAGAATAGTATATTGTGCAACAAGAGAGAAGAGTACGTTCTCCACATGTTGCACACTATACTTTTTCTACAACTGCACAAATTTAAAGAATACAGCTAAAGTGACTTGATATTTATTTCTATAGTTAGTGAAACAAAAATAACACTGAAGTATCCTATCTCTGAACTGTTAAATAATGTTATTTAAAATTATAGTTGATTGTGAAACTTGTACAATTTCGTATGGTCAAACCCGGAACGTCGTTTCTTTTCATTCAATTCTCTGTTATTTGAAACTACCTTTTCGAATTTAAAAACTTCTAAAATAATCTGACAGTTTTGTGGCAACTATATATAAGTAGGTATTCGAAGATGATAGAAACATACTAAGTTTTTGTCGATTAAATTCGATTCTCCATATAGTGGCGTGGGCAAAGTGCCGTGAGAAATAATATTTCTCACAGTATGAGCACAGTATGAACTTCCCCCACTTGTTGCACAATATATTATTTCCGAACTTATGAAGCGTTAGAATAATTATTATTCTGCGATATCAATTGGTGAAGCTCTTTATTATACGACAGGAACTACTACTACTACTATTAAATGTGCAGACGAGCCTTGTCCTGGACAACTCAAGCGAAGGTTCCGGCTCTGAGGCCACTGGCGGGCCCATTGAGCCATTCCTGCTACCTAGACATCCATGAAGCCGAGCCCTTCAATAAAGGCCACAACCTTATCAATGGATGTCTGCTTGTGTCTCCAGGGGTCATAACAGGGACTCCGAAGATTCGCCTGCGTAGTACAGCCCAGTGTAGACACTCTAAGAGAACATGGACTGACGTTTCGTCAGTCATGCCGCAACCCCTACATAGGGAACTTTCCTCTACTCCTAAGTTGTGGAGGTGTTTCCTCATACAGCAGTGCCCTGTTAGGAGTCCTGCTATCTTCCTCAGCCTACTCCTTGGTAGTTCAGTAGCTGTCCTGGCGTGTCCATCAGTCCATCCCTTCAGTAGAAGTTTGGATTGTCTAGGACCCTGCAGAGCATTCCAATGAGCAAGGTGCTGATTCCTCAGCTACTTCTTCGTCTCCTTGCGTATTTTTTGCTTTGTTAGGCCCAGGGTTGGGACCGGGCAGCAGAAAGGAGCTGCCGCCCCTTCCGCAGCCAGTGCATCCACCATCTCGTTGCCTTCAAAAAACCATTGTGGGCTGGAATCCATTCTAGCCACACCACGTTCCGCCTTGCAAGATTAGCAAGTCGTTCTCGACATTCGTCAGCAAGTCCTGAGTTGATGGTATATCCACTCAGGGCTTTAATTGCTGCCTGACTGTCGGTGTATATGGTTATGCGCCGATCCACATAACCTCTGTCTAGGTTTATCTGCGCACATTCCAAGATAGCATATATCTCGGCCTGATATGCAGATACACCATCACCCAATGGTACACAAACGTGTGTTCTTGGGTTCCTGGAGTAAATTCCAGCCCCTGCTCTATCACCGGAGCATGAGCCATCTGTGTACCAGACGGTATTGTATTCCTCTCTTTTTCCCAGGACTCTCTATCCCGGATCATGGCCCTGTATGGGGTAGCGAAGTAGTACTTACGCAGGCATTCATCAGCCGCTCGAGCCAGAACTGGAAATACGACAGGAAACTGTAATAATACCTGAACAATGTTTTTTTTCCACGATTGCTTTCTATAGAAATCTATATAGAAGCCTATACCAAAATCGTATATTAATAGAAAGTCGTTCATTATTTGGGTACATTAATGATTTTGTGTTCAATAATATGGCTTAAACACGCACGGTCGACGTAAAAATGTTATTACACAATATTTGAAATGAAGCTTACTGCGGTAATTACCATTTACATTTCGTAATAACAGAAATATATTTGTAGCGCTTTGTTCGAAAATAATCTGATTATTGTACCCTTTGTCCTCAAATAGAAAATGCTTTTGAATTAGTTCATAAAGTATTTATTGAAATAAGTATATTTATTTTTTGATGCAGTCATTTGTCTGCATTTAATTTACTTATTGTAGTGATCCAACATTTTATTGAACTACACGAACAAAAGGAATATACTAGGTTACATCTATTAACATAAATTAAAATATTAGATAACGAGTAAGAATAATTGATGAAAACGTAACAAAAAAGCAAAATTCGGACTGGTTGAGGCAATTATTTATAATGAATGCTCTAAAAGTTTAATTACCTCGCTCATAAATCTGTGAAGCTTTCACATTACCATATCGTCGTTTGAAGTAAATAATGCGTCAAGGACATCTGAATATCTCTCGAATTTTACTAACGAACCTCGTGAACCATAATACATCGGACAAGTCAGGATAATGTGCTCAAAGGATTTAGGTGTTCGTTGATTACAGATTGTGCAAATTGATTATGTTTTGATCAAATACTAGTTATTATTTACAATACAGGGTGTTTTCGAATGACACTTACGACGTTAGCATGTAGATAAGTCTCGTAAAATTGGACAAAGTGATATGAGGATTGAGTGGTTCAGCCTATTTACTTTCCGTTAAAGTTATAAAAAATGGTATGTTTTAATGTGAAAACATTAAATTGATTTGACATTTGGCAGGTTGTTTTTAAATGCAAAAGGGCATATGTTTCCTCACCTCTCCTATTTTTACGCCACTGGCATTTGAAGCTATTTTTATTTTATTTTGTATTCCTCAATGATTTTTATGTGAAAAACACATAACCTTTACATATTATAAAAAAAATTTAGTTCTCAAGATATTTATTGTTTTCATCAAGTCTGCAAGATCACTTAATTAAATGAAAAAAATATATTGTATTTTTTCAATACTAATACTCAACTAATACTCAAAAGAGTTCACTAGCTCTACTTTGGAGTTATTATACAGTGTGGAAACCACTTATGGAATAAAATTCTTTATGTCATTATTTTAGAAAACTATAAAAATGACAAGACCCGTCAACTTTTGAATTGAGTTGTGCGTTATGTAAACATAATTGTAAATGTACAGAGTGATTCACGCAAGTATGCCATAGTCGGTGTTTTTTTTATGAAACACCCTATATATTTGCATATTTTTGAATCCTTTTAATGAACCGATTCCAACAAACTAAATAATGTATGGTCAATTATAAATTATAGAGGGTGTAATTTTTATTTTTACAGTTATTAAACACATACATAAAATACCTGATGTATTTGAAATAAATGCTCTAAAAAGGTTCTCCACCTAGTTGTTGGCAATAGCACAGTCTCCTATAGAACTCCTCCTTAACCTTGTTTAAAGTTTGAGGTGAAATATTCCGTATATCTGTAGTTATCCTATCTTTGAGGTCTACAATGCTAGTTGGTTGTGTTGCATATACTTTGTTCATGAGATAACCCCACAGAAAAAAATCTAACGGCGTAAGGTCTGGCGATCTAGCTGGCCACTCAATAGTAGCTCTTCGTCCAATCCATTAATTGGGGAAGATTCCATCTAAGCATAATGGGGTGTTGCCCCGTCTTGCTGGAACCAAACATTTTCATTCGGTAAGCTAGGATCTATTGCGTTGGAATATAAGTTTGCCAACTCAGGAATAACTTAATTCCCAAGCATATTTAATTATAGGACCAATAATATGGTCGCCTATGATACGTGTCTCACGCATCGAATTAGGATTCTCTGCTGACCAATATCTACAGTTCTGTCGGTTTACCTCTCCATTCAATGTGAATGTTGATTCGTCAGAAAAAAGAATGGTACCAAAAGCTATCTCATTTCTGTTCAGCTTATTCATCAATCTTTCGCAGAAATCTATTCTACGATCTGGATCGTCTTCTGTGAACTCCTGCACAAAAGTTAATTTGTAGGGATGAAGTTTTTCTTTATGAAGACATCTTAAAACAGTTGTATGACTAACATTATTTTCACGGGCAATTTGACGTGTACTCGAAGTTGGATTCTCTTCGACACTTAACAAAATATCCACTTTCACATCATCTTCAACGAAGTGTGGTTTTCTTTTCAATGGTTTGACATGTCCAAGTTCTCTGAATTGTGCATTAATTTCAGACACAGTACTTTGTGAAATATTAGGCAATTTGGGATACCTGTGATTAAATAAGTTTGCCACTTCAACTTCTGCAGTTATACCCGTACCCGATCATCATTAAAATATCAATTCGGTGAGTCTATGTCCTGTCTATGCTACATCTTCCTCCTTTTCAAATAAGTCATCATTTAAATCAAGAATATACGATTTTAGATAATCAGGTTGTCTTCTTGTACGTCCACTAGTACATTTTCTGCTTCATAATTACTTTCTACAATATTTTCTGTTTCCACTATGTCAAATCTCTTCTCTTGTTCTACTGTAATATACACCCCACAAAAATCATCGCATCACTCATTATTTTTTAAATATTTTAAATGTGTTGCCTGTTTTTCGAATTTTATTATTATTACGAATTGAAACACCAATAGATACGCCTTTTGCAACAATTATTTTATATCAGTTCAATCTACAGAGGACAATGAAATTGATTTACCAAAACATAGAGAACATCTATACAAACAAATTAACGGTGCTTGAACTAAAATCAGCCACTGAATTTCTAATAGCGTGTGTTACCGCCCTCGCTCTAATTACAGCTTCCATTCGTCTTGGAAGGCTTCCAAACAGGTTCTGAATGTATCCTTGCGGCATGTTTTCCCAGAAGTTGAAAATAACATTTATCAGATCATCTAGTGTTCTTATTGGTGTCGGATATTGCTGAATTCCAGACATGCTCTATTTGGTTAAGGTCCGGACTATGTTCAGGCCAATTCAGGGTGGGTATCTCGACCTCTTCTGAGTACGGCGTGTAGACGAGCATTATCTTGCATTAGCACAGTGTTGTCACCGATATGAGGCATATAGGGCACTACATGGGGTTCTAGGATATTGGTTATGTACCTGTCAGCATTTAGTCATCCATAATTCACTGGTACTAACTCCGTGCGACCCTTGGAAGAAATTCCTCCCCAAACCATGATAGAGCCACCACCAAAGCTTTCAGTTTGACAAAAATTAACCTGATCGTGCCGTTCACCACGTCGCCTATATACTGGTACACGCCTATCTGATGAATACAGACAAAATCTTGATTCATCCGTGAATAAAATATTGTACCAATCTTGAATATTCCAATTTACGTGTTCTCGAGCAAATTCCAATCTTGCTACTCGATGTTCTCTGGTAAAACGTGGACCTCTAGCTGGCACTCTGGCTCGTATACCTGCTTCTCTCAGCCTATTTCAAACTGTTTGTAGGCTTATTCGGACAAAACGGGCAGCCAACAGATCTGTTTGCAGCCTTCGAGCGGTGGTATGCCTAATTCTTCACGCCGTCAACCTCAAATAACGATCATCTACTACCGAAGTTACCCTTCCGCGGCCTTGTCCGGGTCTTCTGGTTAGCTGCCCTGTTTCTTGGTAGCGAATAACAACTCTGGATATATGGTGTTTTGTTGAACTCCAATTCGTATCTTTGACTGCGTCCATCTTGTATGAGCGCGATGATTCTAGCGGCTTCTTCATTCGTTACATGTCTTGTTAAACGTTAAGGCACATCCATTATTAATAAAATAAATTCAAATTTCCACTATACAATAACAGAATTTGCTTAGAAAGTTCTCGATCTCAATGCATTCTCCAAGACAGAAATGATTTACTCTAGCATTTTTGGTTCCAAAAAAATTTGTAAGATTTTGTGATAATTTTTTTCCCATTATAAGAAACCAGAAATATCTATTAAGTTGATACATATACAGATTGTCCCAAAAATCTAAAATTAAGTATTAAAAATATCCTAAAATACCAGTGATGCGATAATTTTTGTGGGGTGTTTATTAGTACTTGTTTTTACACTATTGTCTATTTCTGCCTCATCTTGAATGACAATTTTTTGATTTGAAAAATACCTAGACACGTTTTCTTTGTTTTGACATTGCTTATTATTTTCAGACATAATATTAGTTTCTTCAATATTTATGCTATTTCTGCGTTTTACTTTATTATTGGTATCAAAGAATAAAATTGTTCTGGGTGTATCACCAAACTTGATGAATTTTCCAGGTAGCCACACATTATCTTTCCGGTAATATAGTTTTTGACCTTTAATAAAGTTATGTTTTCGATTCTTCGTGTTTTTATCATATAACTGTTTGTTTCGTTCATTTTTTTGAATTTCCTGGAATTCTTCAACAATTTTGGGTTTCAACTGATTTCTGTGAATTGGTAGGTTCGTTCGCGCTTTTCTACTAATAAGAAGCTGTGATGAACTATATTTTGAATTTAAAACTGATGTGTTTCTGTGTTCGAATAGTGCTAGTTTTAGGTCTAGATTTTCTTCTCTACATCTTTTCAGTATGTTTTTTTTCAATATTTACACCCTTTTCAGCCAATGCATTCCCTTTTGGGTAATATGGAATTGAGGTTATAATTTTGAAAATCCATGCATTTGCAATTTCATTCAACTCAAATGATGATGATGATCAGCTCTCAATAGGTACTTCAGGTATACCATGTGTTTGAAATATTTGCTTTAAAATATTGATGTGTTCTCGAATCTTTATGTTTTATTTTAGTTAATTCCAACCACTTTGAATAATAGTCAATTATTACTAAATATGATTCCCCTGCAAAGTCTAAAATGTCTGAAGCAACTTTTTGAAATGGGTATTCACATTGCTCCTCTGATATCATAGGCTCTCTAGGATTTTTATTGCTAATTTTTTTACATACTGAACAGTTTTGAACATATTTTTCAATTTCAGTATCCATTTTTGGCCAGTAAAACAGTGATTTAATTCGATTTTTAGTTTTGTTAATGCCAAAATGAATCTCATGCACTTTTTTTATTATTTCCTTGGTTATTTTAGTTGGTATAATTAACCTATATTAGGTCAAAATTTTCACTAATGTAGCTATATGCCATACCCACTGATAGCTAAAAACACCATATGATGTTTCCACTATCAATTCGGGGTCATACTTGGGGCGATTTTGGGGGGGTTTTGCATTATAGGCGCCCCAAATGAGGAAGATTCCCAAAATATTATCGTTCCAAAAAAAAAATTGGGAGAGGGGGGAAAATTTTTGGACAAAGAGAGTTTAATACGTTGGGGTGAATAAAAATCATTGTCTTCGATTTGTGTCCAAAAAAATTCCTCTATACGCTCATATATTTATTTTTTGTCCAAGCTTTCAAAAATTATTGCTCACGTTTCCTATTCAAATAGAGCGAAAAGTTTTCTTAGGGTAAGCGTAGGTAATCCTGCATATTTTCAATACCTCAACTATTATACGTTTTCAAAAGACATACATTTTTGAGGTGATAAATGTTTGATTATTCATTTTCTATGCTATTTATTCAATTAAATAATTTTTCTTTGTTGTTAGTTACTGAAAACCTGTTATTGACGATAGGGACTTGACACTTTGAACTCGCTGAAATAGATCAGAATATTGCGAAATTTCTGTGTATCTGTGTCTCAAACATCAACAAGCATTTCGCAAACATTCGAATTTCCGATTGCATTGAATAATTTAACTTGACTACGAATATTTAATTTGTTTATTGATTAAACTGGCACGAGTTGGATGCAAATGAACTCCATGTACCTAGGTATCAAATTTCCCAGAATAGACATCCCAGGGTTAAACTATAAAGCTTGAAGTACAAAATAATGCTTTCAAACAGAGTTTAAAAGAATTTTAACTTCTTCCAGATCAATGAAAAAAAATAAATGAAAGCGAAGGATTTGGCATTATGCTTTAACTCTGAGTTTCGTCGGCAACTCCTATGGAGTTATTTGTACATCAACTAGTTTAAACATACTCCATAACGAACCCAAAGAAGAATTTCTCTCAGCATGCCATATTAACCAAAATACAACCCCAACCAACCTCATCATTAGTACAAAATTCACCCACTATTACAAAATCTTATGTAGCCGCAACACAAACAAAACCTCTCACACCAACTTTTCCTGGAACAGAACATTTATGCTATTCCCGATATAGTTCTTTTTGAATACATTGCAGCTATTTGAGAGATCGTAACTCCCATAAATGTAATATTACGCCAGCCATACGAATTCTTATATTTAACGTACCACATTGGATGAACAAGCAGAAAGGAGTAGTAAAACACCCTTTTGGTTGCCGGAACCTTTTTGCGGTATCAGCTCCAATGTATTATTGAAAGAAAAAGGCGAAGCCATTGAAAAGATTTAGTAGTGCTTAGACAATCGAAAATTTTGCTGGGGAACTAGTTTAGATCAAATGAATGCATTAGTGGAAGTTAAACTGCATTAAGAGTTTTAACAGGATTCCTAACGGGACATTTTGGTCAGAGGGGGCACCTAAGAAAGATCAAAATAGTGAAGGAAGAGGAAACCTACATCCACATACTCGCGAATTGCACAGCAATTCAGGAACTTAGGGCACAGCACATAGGAGACTACTGGATAGAAGACGGACATTAAACCAACTTAAAGCCTGCAGATATCCTAAAACTCCTACACACATGAATTCTATACTATATTCTATGATTGAAAATTTACTTGAAGACGTCGTAATTCAATTAACCTCCTGTTTAATTTGTGAAATTATGAGTTTCCGTGGAATGACAGTATTTATCAAGGTTACTAATATTATAACGTTTCACCAGATAAAGATAATTTAACCTTGCAAACGTCTCTCATAAACTGGAACGTTTTTTGTGCAAACAACCCGGCCATTCTGCCGAGGCTTGTATCAATCCTTCTAGTAATCCCATCAAAAACCCATCACTTCCAGCAAATGATTTACTCTCAAGCTCTCCTCCCGTAATCATGTCTGAAATTACAGCTTCCACTGATGACCAAACTAATATAGGATCAACGGAGCAAAAGCAATTACCTACATTCGACTATTTAACTCTGGGACCAAGGAGAGGATTATCCTTTGTCAGCAATCATAAAGCCCCACCCCAACTTTCCCCATCGGATACGCCCTCAGAAAACCGAATGCCTTTCCCTTAATTCGCAATATCCCAAAATATACAAAAGCCTATTTGGAAAAAACCTGAAATAACTCCTGAAGAAGATAGACTAGCAGCCAGCATCAATACCGCATTACACAAAATTTAAAAAAACCGTCTGATCTCACACACACTCAAACCCAATTTACTGCCTTTCTGGAAAATTGATTCGGCAGTTTACACCCATTTAATGAAGCTCTTTCATTCACTACATATATTACATAAAAATACTATCAAACGACTTATCTCTACTATCAAAAAACGATCCCTTGAAAATCACTCACAAGAATGCGAAACAAAATTAAAACAACTCAATCCTGAAGATCCATGGGATGATGAAAGCTTTACATCTTGAAATTTAACGCATGATGAGTTGAATAGTCATCAGCAATCACCATAATTCATATAATATAATACCCCAAAGTAAACTTTTAAATATTCTAATTCAGGGTAATTCAATGGAATTGTAATGGATTATTTCCACAACTTATCCGAGCAAAACATCCAAATACTATGTCTCCAACAAACAAATTCAATGTCATTAAACCTCCCTATCACTACATACGAGAAAACTGCAATAGAGCTAGTGGTGGTACATCTTTTCTCACTTCTAATGGTTCATGCTCTCCGTTATTGCTCCTTACCACCAATCTTGAAGCTATACCAGCAGTTATTTGGTGTCCAAATAAATTAGCTTTTTGTAGCATACACCTAACTACTCACTAAGAGAAGTGGAATTAGTAAACCTTATCTTCCAGCTATCTCATATCTACATACCATAATAATCTGTGGGGAGTTAATATAACATTTGGCAAGAAACAGAACCATCGAAAATGTGATAAATCGTACAAGTTTATGATTAACAAACACAGGATCCAATACCCATCTCAACTTTTCTTCTGGGACTTTCTCTGCTATCAATCTTAGCTTTTGCCACCCCAAGCTAGCCCCTTTTTTGACTTGTTGGGACGTTGTCTTACAGCAATCATTTTCCTATAGTCATATCTTCCGATCAAGCCTCTAACCAATGAATTTTAACAGGAAGCTATTAACATATACACAACTATGAATCCCAGAAGGTTAAAATCCTCCTGAAAAAGCTATGTTTTATCCAACCAAATCAAGTTTGAAGAAAAATTAAGCAAATTCAAGGGAACAAAAACAATAGTAAATTACCAAATATCATAAATAATGGAATAGTAATAAATAATCACCAAAATAATAGCTGAAGTTATGGTCAAACAATTTGGAACAGAATATCGTAGTGAAAGGATCCTGGCTCCTGCAAAGTCAATGCCAAAAACAAAGCTATCAAGCCCAATTTTAACCAAACAGGATGTAGGATCCCTCCATATATCCTTTTCTCTGCAAGCATTTATTACTGCTTTATTTCGCAAAAATAATGCAGCAGTGCCTGACGATCTGCCCAACACTTTTTTAGAAAATACGGATATTTTCGGTCAACTAAAACTATTCAACCTAATCTAGTCCTCCAAAATATTCACAGGTCACGGAAAAAAAATAACCAATTCTTATATTAGCAGGTGTAGACCCGAACACACACTCCTTCATCCACAATTACTCTCGACAATCATATAGAGCATGTGTTTCATTTTCCTGATCACACATCCTGCATAAAGGTGTGTCCACTAGTCCTATTGTATGATTAGTTCTTTTGTGGCAATTGAGATACCGGCTAGTTTTGTTTAAGCCACGCTGGTATTTATTAAAAAAAAATACCAATCCAACGATTCCATAGCAATCAAAATAATTCTATTTTATTGTGTTATATTTTATTTTGCGAGACTGAGATGGAATATAATTTAGAATACATACGATGTTAGTTATCCGATTTCTTTCAAAGTCCTCATAAAATATATACGACTGAGGTGAAGGGTGAAGAGGGCTGTTTGGGATTTGGATGGTTGAAAATGTTTAGTCTAGAGATAACCATATTACTGAAGCGAGTAAAATTTAGAGACAGTATCACGGAGTTTTATTATAATATTGTACCCAATTATAACATAATCTAACAATTGAATTTTTGATAATTGGAAAAAAACAAACTTTATGAATTGTAAGGATGTGATTTTTAAATCAAGCTGTTTGGCTTTGATTTATTTATTTCGTGCTAATTATTCCGCGTTACTTACTGGACTACTTCAACTCACATAAACGTGTCCCAGTTTTGAGTTCAGGTAGTTTAACCTTTTACCATTGATCGGATTGTATAATATATTCATTTCGAAGCGTACCCCAAAAGTTGCACAGTTCAGATTCTTTGAAAACGAGCTTTACATCTTCGCCAGTATTTCAGCTTATTCCTCGCTGATTTTGTATTTTGTTGCCAAAAACTTCCATAATCTAGTTAAACTTTCTAAAAGTAGGTGTTCAACTGATAAATAAGGTTTACGAACTATTCGCTATATCTTGAATGTCAAATTAAGCTGCTTTTGTTTTTGTTTTCTATGAAAATTCAATTCATTTTTACCTAAGTACTTATACGTAATAGCTATTTAGCTAACAAGTGCTGAAAATTAATTTTTCCGCACCAGTCTGCCGTTCAGCCGAGTGCGGAAAAACATTTTCCGCAAGTGTTAGGTACAATAGTTTTTCTACGAGCGTGAGGAAAGTCAACAGAACTAATCAAAAGTTGAGATATTTTTGTCTCATTATAAGTGCTTATAGTTTATTTAGAAACATATTTTATTAGATTACTGATAAAGTAAGCATAAAGTGAAATATTATTAACAATACGTGTCAAAATCTAATACATCATTTATATTATAATTTATTGTAAAAGTACAATTCTTTGCATTACTTAAATTTATAGCAGATGCTAGTTGCTTGTTGAATTGCTGTAATTTTGGATCTGTTGCTCTTTGCTGTTCTGGGATAATAATGTCAAAGTTGTGCTGAGTACTTGGACCTGGCTGTATGTCAACGGAGGCGATAGAGCTGCTGGTAGTGGCTGATTGCGATCTGAATATCTTGCTTGCAATACACTTTTTTATTTTTTATTTCGCAACCATCATAATATACCGGCTTATCATTAATTTGATATATTGAGGTGAAAAATTATTTCCACACGGTGCGGAAAATTATTTCCACTCGGTGCAGGAAAATTAATTTCCCACACTAAAATGTGTGTGGAAAATTCAATTTTCCGCCTTCTCGTAGAAAAATAGTATATTACATAACGTGTGCGGAAAGTGACATTTTTCATACGAGGCATGAGCCGAGTGCGACAATCACACGAGTGTGAAAAATCACTTTCGCACGAGTAATGTACAGTATTTTTCCTACGATCACGTGATAATTTGATCAAATAATGTGTAATCAACATCTGACATATTAATAAACAAAATGTTACAATTGAAGTCAACATAATTGATTTCAAAATTAACAATAACTATCAATAGTGACAAAAATTCCAGTAGGTTTAACTATATAATATAGGAAGGTTATTACAATTATTAATTGGTCGATGGATAATTATAGAAATTGAAAGTGAAATTATTATTGTTCATCATACTTCATACATACTTATCATGAATACCTTTCAAGATGATTACATTTTCCTACTATTATAACAGGTGATTTGGATTAGTTGGTTCAACATCGGACTTCTGACGAAGAGTACGCGGGTTCGATCCTCGACCGCGCCCTAAATTTAAGAAAATGACAAAAATTTCGTTTTTCAAATAGATCGCTTCAAATTTAGATAAAACATAGGTAAAACTAATTAAAAATTATATATTTAATGTTTTTTTCCGTACGCGTATGAATAAAAGCCACTTTCCATAGAAGTAGGCAGTGCGATATATGTCACTTTCCTATGTGATCGTGGGAAAATATTAATTCATGTTTCGGTTCAATGAATGACATTGATGAGCATTGTCTGACCGATTCATTTGCTAATTCATTGCTCTTATGACCCTCGTGACCTTGTTTATAGACTACCATGATTTTGCAATGGTTCCCAAGTGCGCTTTGGCCATAAAGCTACTACAGATAGAGGGCGCTCTGTAAGTGAGAATGTCCCTCTAAACTCCGATGAGAGAGAAATAGACAGACGATCAGGGGTTTTTCTGTATCTGACTGGGTATATATAGCATTTTATGCTATTAGAAAGACAGCAAGAGCTTCCTACTATATAGAATCGAGAGCCTTCAGTACGGCTTGGCTGTTTGTGAAGATTCCAGCTGCTACAACCACTTCTACCTAAGAGCCGTGAATACCAGGCTGCCTCAGTATTCTTTACCTGATATACTTATTTGGAACTGATATTAAAGCTATATCTCTTGGTCAAGTCACATGAAGTCATCTGCTTTTCGCTCCTCGATAAGCTTTTGATAGTTAGCACCAAGCGTTTGGCTTCTGTGACTTTGCGAAAGTCTGTATATAGATCTGATTTCGCCGTGTCTGAAAATGTGTAGTAGAGGCAGATCAAGATTTTGCAGAAGTGGTTTTCATGGCTCACGTGATACACAGGCATTCAAGCCTTCGTGTGCTACAAGAAAAATATCCTTAGAAAACGCGGAAATAAATAAATTCGGAAATATTGGGGCAGAAATTGTCTTGAATCTTCCAGATGTGAATTTAACTGCTTTCAGAAAAAGGAATGTGGAACAGGACATGGCGACCATTCGCTCACTATGATAAATTGCTCATGGAGCTTCAAAAATCTGATTTCAGGCATATACCATATCGGTAAAATGGGGAAAGTGGACAGTGGAGCATGCAGATTCTGCGATGATGCAGATGAGACGGCCGGAAACAGGTCTATATAGAGACTGATCAGGCTACAGGCCTAGATCAGAAACCTAGATCTTTTGGACTAAAATATAAAGTTAAGATATAAACAAAAGATCTTGTCCTATATCTTTCCTATTGTAATTATAAGTTTAAAGCAATTTGAAATTTTCATATGTTGTATAATAATATGTTCAAAGAGATGAGAAAAAGAGATAAGCCAGGCGATTTGGTTGGGTTTTTAACTTTGCCAAGCGAGTGCAAAAATATTTAGCAAAAAAATATTAAAAATGTATTTGATGCAAAATGGCAGATCATATTGGTGGAACTTTCTGCCGGTCAGGTGATGTAAAAAATTATGAAGCACTGTAGACAGGCTGACGGGGTATAAAATTTTGTGAATTTGTACTGGAAATACAAATACGATATAATATAGTAGTAAAATAAAGGGCGTTCCATTGAAAAAAATATAAGTCTGATATGGCATTGAGTTGAAAAAAAAACTGAAGGAAACAGACCTTATACCCCAACTGAAAATTGAAAAAAAATATAGATAAAAAACTGAGAAACACGCTTTATACAGTGTGGAAACCACTTATGGAATAAAATTCTTTATGTCATTATTTTAGAAAATTAAAAAAAAATGCCGAGACACGTCAACTTTTAAATTGAGTTGTGCGTTATGTAAACATAAATGTAAATGTACAGGGTGATTCACGCAAGTATGCCATAGTCGGTGTTGTTTTTTTTAATGAAACACCCTGTATATTTGCATATTTTTGAAATCCTCTGAATGAACCGATTCCAACAAACTGAATAATGTATGGTCAATTATGAATTATACAGGGTGAAATTTTTATTTGTACAGTTATTAAACACATACATAAAATACCTGATGTATTTGATTTTAATACATTAGAATAAATGCTCAAAATGTTCTCCACCTAGTTGTTGGCAATAGCACACTCTCCTATTGAACTCCTCCTTAACTTTGTTGAAAGTGTTAGGTGAAATATTCCGTATTTCTGTAGTTATTCTGTCTTTGAGGTCTACAATGCTAGTTGGTTGTGTTGCATATACTTTGTTCTTGAGATAACCACACAGAAAAAAATCTAACGGCGTAAGGTCTAGCGATCTAGCTGGCCACTCAATAGTACCTCTTCGTCCAATCCATTTATTAGGGAAGATCTCATCTGGATAAGTTCTTACCATTAAAGCATAATGGGGTGTTGCCCCGTCTTGCTGGAACAAAACATTTTCATTCGGTAAGCTAGGATCTATTGCGTTGGTATATAGGCTGTCAAATTTACATCTATTTATATAGGACCAATAATATGGTCGCCTATCATACCGGCCCAAACGTTCACCTTTTGAGGGTACTGAGTATGTGTCTCACGCATCCAATTAGGATTCCCTGCTGACCAATATCTACAGTTCTGTCGGTTTACCTCTCCATTCAATGTGAATGTTTATTCGTCAGAAAAAAGAATGGTATCAAGTGCTATCACATTTATGTTCAGCTTATTCATCAATCTTTCGCAGAAATCCATTCTACGATCTGGATCGTCTTCTGTTAAGTCCTGCACAAAAATTAATTTGTGGGGATGGAGTTTTTCTTTATAAAGACATCTTGAAACAGTTGTATGACTAACATTATTTCCACGGGCAATTTGACGTGTACTTGAAGTTGGATTCTCTTCTACACTTAACAAAATATCCACTTTCACATCATCTTCAACGAAGTGTGGTTTTCTTTTCAATGGTTTGACATGTCCAAGTTCTCTGAATTGTGCATGAATTTTAGACACAGTACTTTGTGAAATATTAGGCAATTTGGAATACCTGTGATTAATGAAGTTTGTCACTCCAACTTGACTTCTGCAGTTATCCCCGTACCCGATCATCATTAAAATCTAAATTCGCTGAGTCTCAGTTAAATATTTCATTGTTATGTCGACAAGGAAAGAGTGTTTGACAAATATTTTACTTTTTCAGTATAAACTGTCAACACATCAACAACTGACAGAATAGAAAACAATCCACATTATTTACCAATTTTGTCTAATTATTGGCGTTTTTAGGCAATTTTTAGGTATTAATGATAAAATTCATGGGCGTAGCAGGTTTTGTTTAATGTACAAATACGTCTAATAATTAGTTAGTTTAGATTTTTGATAAATCCATATTTAGCTAATTTAAAAAAGTACCAATATTTCAACTTTACTGTAATAAATTATTAATTTTAAAATTTCACCCTGTATAATTCATAATTGACCATACATTATTTAGTTTGTTGGAATCGGTTCATTAAGAGGATTTCAAAAATATGCAAATATACAGGGTGTTCCATTAAAAAAAAACAACACCGACACTTGCGTGAATCACCTTGTACATTTAAATTTATGTTTACGTAACCCACAACTCAATTCAAAAGTTGACGTGTCTCGGCATTTTTTATAATTTTCTAAAATAATGATATGTAGAATTTTATTCCATAAGTGGTGTCTACACTGTATGTAATTGAGCTAATAAGTGGAAAATAATCCCTAATATGGGAATAAAACAGTGAACGAGAAAATTAATGTGATTACGCTATTACCTCCGTGACATTCAGAAACTAAGTAGAAGTAAGGGGGCACAATAAATACATACATTCTTGAAATTCTTAGGTAATACATATTTAACCGTAACGTTATTCCAAACAAAAGAATACAAAGGAATCATCTACTGAGTAATATAAAAATCTGGCACATAGGAACAGCTTGAACGTCTGTTCAATCAACAAGTTCAACATTCAAAAATAATTCGTTAAATACACTTAACAAAAAATTGCCTTAAGCACGCTATCCAAAGAGGTGAGATATAATATCATATTTCGAAATATTAGCACATCATTTTTTTATCTAGAAGCAGTAACGTTTCAACCCACTTCCTCATCTTATGCTCCATTTTTCGCTTTCTGTTTCTTTTGTGTGTAACTTCAAACATTCTATATTCATATAGTGGAAAGGATTATTTTCCCAATCTTTGTATGCACAATAGTCGCTCGAATTTCAGAAGTGTTTCTGAAGGCGATTTATCTTATAAAAGTGCCGTCAAAAGATTTTAAAAGATTTTGTTTTCTCGGGCAACAAAATATATAGGGATAATCTATCATTTGTCTGCAACAGACGCCCGGAGCGTTAGTTTGTATTAAATATAATATATTCGTAGAATTGAAATGACAATTATGATCCTTGGATAGTCAAGGCTGCTCAGAATTGAGCCATAGAACGACCATTAAAACATTCGATCGAAAAAAAAAGATTCTTGTAGAAGAGAAAAATTCCAATGAAGCAGCTCCAGCTCCCGGAACTCTATCTCGATTATTTACAATTTTAGTTTAACGTTGAAAGTTGCGTGCGTCTCTTCAAAAGCAAAATACCACTGAGTCACATCACCTTTACTTTCAATAACTGCTTCAATTCTTCTGAGCATAGACTCTGATACTTCTCTGGAGAGAAATTATCCCGAATGTTCTGGACCTATACTTAGCCGCCTTCTTATTCCATGCCACAAAGACTGGCAAAAGGTCCGGACTAGAGGAATCCCATTTTAGGAGTGACATTTTATGATCTGGAAGTCATTTCATGAATTTTTTACTATATTACCATATCTCAGTTTCGATAGTATTAAGCCCATTTCAATCTGCACCGTCTTACTGAAATTTTATTTTTTCCAAAATAGGCAATAAATAATCCTCCAATATGCCCAAATATTTATGTGTTAACAATACTGACGACAAAGTTTAATATTTCAATTCATCCAGTCGACATCCCCAGGCTATTACCGGAGATGGCAATTTAACTTTGCGCTTAAAACAATCTGGATGATAAGTTTCATGTTCCTGACGAATAACTCTGCTCCGGCTATCACCGACATAAACTTCAAATCGCGATTCGTCACTCCAATGTATCCTTTCACCTCACTATATCCCAATTTCGATGGTATTCAGTCCATTTCAGCCTGCTTCGCTCTCGTTTTAAATTCAATAACGTTTTTTTCTCAGCCTTCACCAACAATTATCTTTTTCTACTTTAGGTTGAATTAAAAAAATTATCCCTTTAAGTTCCAAGCCCTAGTTTTTTCACTTCTGTGTGACATGTAGACTAAACTCTCCAAAACTTGTATAATATCAGACTTTTTAATTCTAGGTAAAGCTCGTTTGTCATTGTCTGGTAACAAATCGGGATACCTGAACTGTTTGATTTGTACAAATGGACAATACATATTTTCGAGCACTGTATCTGGATAAGCCGAGTAGTATCCCAATTTAGCTGTTTGATTTGACAGTTTTGTGTAATAATTCATATAATTTTTCCATGTCATTGCCATTTCTGCCAAAAAAGCGTTGTTTTCATAGCCGTCGTTAGCAGTTAGTAGCTGTGGAGTGTAAATACTATCTATTCTTGAACCTTAGTAATCCAAATGAGAATTGTATGTAACTTTTTAAACAGTAGGACAAATTATAAACGTATGATCATTTTTTATTATACACTGTGTTATTCATAAGATACGACACAGGGAATCCTGTACAAAACTGTCAAACGCGAGTGAAATTTTTTTACCAAATAGCGTTCATAAAAAATAATAACAGATTTGGAAAAGTTGTTGAAAAATGAGTTCAAATGCACTTTTAATTTTCTTAAATTCGTTATGGTTTGATAAGAAAATAGTTAGTTATGTTTGAAAAAGTCTAACTCCATTTTCATGCCACTTTCGAATATTTTCAACGGCCTAATCGGTAGAAGCATGGGAGACTTGAAAGTTAAACCTCATAGGTATGGCGGTTCGATTCTCGGCTGTGGTGGAATCTTTTTCTTTTTGTTTTCAGTTCTTTTTTTCAAAATTTTTGAAACAAATAAATTTGCTTTATTTTAAATTGAATGTTTTTTAGACAGGAATCGGTACAGGAATGCCTATGTCGTATCTTATAAACAACACATTGTATATAAATCATGTTTAAAATGTACTTACACCATTTCGATACACCTACACAAGTCTCGAGTTTGCACTTTATCAAACATGTTTACAAAGACTGATTGCTGCTTTTGCTGAAAATAGCTTATTATATTTTGAAGTAGAAAGCTCGACAATGCTTACCGGTAGATTATTCAAATTAAATATCCACTTTTGCAGTATGCTTCAAGTATATGTATCCAGTGGCGTTGAATTGAGTTGTTGGAAATGATATTCGAAATCCGTTCTACAAGAAATTACACTGTTAAAATGCTTTTCAAAAGCTAGGAAGCGTCTGGCAATATGGCTTGTAGTGCCATCCAGTTGAAATCATTACTTGTGTAAATCCAGATCTTATGCGCAATATAAGTTCCTTAAATCTGTCACGAAATGTGCGATGATTTGGCTTCTATACCGTTGTTGGTTAAGTGGATGATACATAGATACATACACCAAATGGTAACTCGAGCACCGAGCACTCGAGCACGTGAAGTGGCTTCTGAACATTGACCTCAGTCCGTCAAATCGCGTTGTTTGTTTATTGATATAGCGGTCAAAGCGGATGCGCCTCTCATTCGTCCAAAGTAACTTTCCTGTGTACGTTTGTCCGCAGCGTTCAGTCGCTGCCCAATTTTCATACGAAAAGACTTGAATATCTTGTGGTTGATGAACTAATCTTTAGTTTTTGATCAGTTCAATAAAGTCTTTTTTCAAATATTGAGCATTTGGGCTTCTTACACTCTTGTATGTATCGTTTATGTGAGAGATTAGTCCTCATAAGTCTTAATAATCTATTTACTAGATTTTTCTCGCCTTTGGGCTATCTAGTTTATTTTTCCAATAGCTCACTACACATTCAGGGATAATGTGTGAGCCTTTTTCCTTTCCTAGCACAATCGATAGACTCATCCCTATACAGGGAGTTTGAAAGCGTATTGCTTGGAAACAGCCTGACGACGAAGTTGGAGGGTTGTTACCTCAAAGCAACATGCTTGGCAAAATTATAGCACATTATCAATGTTGCTGGTACATTATAGCTGATGATAAATTTGCTGACATCAGCGCATACTAACGTTATCATTTTTGTACCAATAAATGAAATAAAAATTATGAATAGGGGTTTGAAAATGCGAATATCTTGAAAACCAGTTATTTTTGATGCTAATGATAGGTATACCTTTTTGTCGCAAAAATGATGCAGTTTTAATAATTTTTAAATAAATAGAGGGATACCGATACGATAAATAATTGAATCTCCCAGTTACACCAACAGCATAGGTTTTGTGGCGCCCTCTAGAAAATACATCGGAATAGATAGCATATTATGATTTTCCAGGACCTGAAACCCCCATCCTAAATTTTCTGTATATCCATAATCTTCCAATTTACTGAGAAAAAACATTTTTGACATTTCAATTTCGCCACCCTGTATCTTATGATCAATATTTTATTAAAGGGAGTTGCGTCAAATTGTAACGTTCTTAGGCAAAGAATCTTCCATTTCACTTTGGACCATTGCTTACGGACCACCCTGTATACACCAACCCAACCCCAACCGTCGAAACTATTTTTAAACAAGCAATTATATTCAACGACCTTAGAATTTCTGGGAAGCAGTGGCGTGTCGGTGGGAATTTTGAATTGCAATAAAGAACAAAATTGTGAATACATACAAATAAACAACAGTAGACCTAAAAAAATACATACTAGAATATTAGTGACTTGTAAGAACACAATTTTTCCTGTAAACTAAAATATAATATAATTTATTCTTAAAATTCTAATACCTACTGATTAGATTGTGTATAAGTGTGGAATAATGTGTAGCAAAAATAAAACAAAGATAAAGTATGAAGCAAAGAACGGTAAAAATGAGAAGTTTTTTTTTGTTTTCACACATTTCAGAGTTGAAACATATTTTGAAACGAGAATCGTAAACATCAACCTACATCTCGCGTATAAGCTGTCTTTGTGGATATTTTACTGTAAAAGTTGGAATATAAGAGAAAATTCTATTGTTTTTGTATTGATGCCGACGTTTAGCAGACCTTCAAATCCAAAGAAACTTTGCGTTGATACGAGTAGTTGTTTGTTCACCATGATGAATTCATAACATAAGTAGGTACCGCTGAATATTCTACAAAGAATGCAGGGGATTTTCCATATATTTGCATTACACTTTTTTCGGTCACATGAAAGATATTTTAAATAATCAGTGATTTGTTACAAAAATATAAACTCAAATTAGCGACATGATTTGTGGAACTAATAAAAATTGCAATCTTAAAATATTATTTTATAGATATTGGGGTGCTCATTCAACGTATGAAACATTGATTATTGTCTAAATCACATTACGGATGCGCAGCATCAGCTAAAGACGCAGTACACAATCTTTTAAATCTAGCCCAGAATAGGTGCTGGGATTAGAATTTGCCTGGGTACATCCTTTCCAACTCGAAAAATGTACCATAACTTACTATACGCAATTAGTATACAAATTTGGTAAATAATTATGTTTCGTATAGTCATTCTGTGAGGGAAAAAGAGAAAGAAGCTATACCTACCAAAACAGAGAGAAAATGTCGTATTCTCCTGGAAAGATGTCATACATAAAAAACCACTTTCTCACTTTTTATAAATCAGAAATCCTGGGATATGCCACAGGGCAATAGTATGATGAAGAAGTGTACTCTTTCAAAGTGATTTTTATACAAATCTACTTTGGTTAATGTAAAGAATGGGATCCAAATACCATTACCATACTTGGAAAGAATGCCATTCAATGGTACACAGACGGCACAAAAGCTATAGAAGGTACTGGAGTAGGAGTGTACGAGCCGCAAATTTCATATACGTACATCGAACTTTCAATATGGGCAGAGCTATCCGTAACGGATAATGAGCGCGTGAATCTGAAAAGCCTCTGTCCCTTTCAACCATTTATTTGATAAAACTGAATAAGAGCAGAGTAGTGCAGTGGAATCGTGGTGAACCCATCCCAGAGGATCCTGGATCGAAGCCACGTATTACTAAGAATTTTTT
>CAJUYH010003128.1:0-34685 GCA_910591685.1 Galerucella tenella | reverse complement strand
GGTGGAAACAGATTTTCCATGGCAGTAGACAATTAAATCATCAGCATATTGAACATATTTGATGGGAGTAGGGAAGTTGGCGCATAAGTCGTTTATTGAAAAGATGAATAGGGTGGGACTTAATACAGATCCGTGAGGGACACCATCATTTTGGGTGTGAGGCTGGGAAAGTTTACCATTTGCAGAGACTCTAAATGACCTTGCAGTTAAAAAGTTTTGTATGAAAAAGAGAATGTTGCCATCTAGTTTATATTGTAATAGTTTGTTGTTTATTGCATTTCTGGAAATTGTATCAAAAGCACCTTCGATATCAAAGATAGTTGCTACGAGATCCTGTTGATTATTTATTGCTGAGGAGATGTCGGTTTGCAATAAGACAAGGTTGTCACGAGTAGATCGATGACGTCGGAAACCAGATTGGGCACTAGGAATAATTTTGTACTTCTCCAAAAACTATAGGAGTCTTCTATTGATCATTTTTTCAAGAAGTTTGCAGGTAGTACATGTGAGAGATATGGGGCGATAAGATTTCACCCCTGTGGGGGGTTGGTCAGGTTTTTTTATTGGAATTATAATAGCGTTTCGCCACGATTCAGGAAATTGCTGTGTGTTCCAGATAAGGTTAAATATTTCAAGAAGTTTGAGGAGAGAAGGATTTGAGAGATTTTTTAGAAATATATATGGGATGTCATCGGGACCGGCAGCTGAATTTTTACAAGAAGATAAAGACGATTTCAGTTCGTTAAGAGTGAAGGGAGCATTGACGTATGAAACGTCGTTTTGATCGATTGGAAGGACAGGGGGCGATTTTTGAATTGGGTTAGATGGAATGATAGAGGGGAGGCTTCTGTTGAAGTTATTCTCAAAACTTTGTGCCAGTGTGTCTGCAATTACTTGATTGTCGGAGATGATTGTATCGTTATATATGAGACAGGGGATCATGAGACTGGGGATTTTGAGATTAGACTTGTAACCTTGTACCTGTTTTATTTTTTTCCAGACTTGAGATGGGTCTGTATCAATTGAAATAGACGCGACATAATTTTGCCAGGAGGATTTTTTGCTCTGCTTAGTGATGTATTTAGCTTTTGCTCTGAGTTTTTTCAGTTCAATGAGATTTTCTTGAGTTTTATTTCTTCGATACTTATTGAGAGCACGTTTGGATTGTCGGATGGCGTCTTCACAATCTGGATTCCACCATGGTACAGATTTGTGGGACGAGGAGATAACTGTTTTACCAATATGAGAATTAGCTGCAGAGAGTATAGATTCGGTCAGTTTATTTAAATCGTCACTTATATTCTCTGTGGTAACTAGGGAGGATAAGTAGTTTTGGGAGAGTGTGGTAAACTTCGACCAGTCTGCGTTTTTTAAATTCCAGAGGCTTCGGGTCACTGATTCCTTATTGGCATTATTCGATATAAATATGGGAAAGTGGTTGCTACCATGAAGGTCGTCAAGGACTTGCCAAGAAAGAGAAGAAGCGGATTTTGGGTCACAGAGACTGAGGTCAATTGCAGAAAATGTACCTGATGAAATGTTTAGATGTGTGTTTAAGCCAGTATTCAGAAGGCATGTGTTTGTAGCATTTAAAATATTTTCTACAACTTTTCCTTTGCCAAATGTTCGATTGGAGCCCCACATGGAGTTGTGGGCATTAAAGTCACCGAGAAGAATATATGGTTGGGGAAGTTGGAATATTAATTCAGTTAGCTCTTCTTCGCTAAGAGGATGATCGGGAGGGATGTATAAACTGCAAATGGTAACTTTTTTTGGATTCCAGAAAGTAGCTGCTATTGCTTCGAGGTTTGTCGTTAAAGGGAGATGAGATGAGAATATGTCCCTAGATATAAATATTGAGGAACCTCCGCTGGCTCTAGTGCAATTTGTACGAATATAATGGTAGCCTTCAAAGTTATTTAGATTGCACTGATGGTCAATTTTGAGATTTGTTTCCTGAAGACATAAAACGTCGGGGTTATACAGTGATATCAGTTTTTGTATTCTTTCAAGGCGAGGATAAAATCCATCGCAGTTCCATTGCAATACAGAGAATGTTAATAAATTGAAAAATGTTTGGGTGAGATTTTACTGAGATAAGACGGAAGTATCGGAGGTTGTTCCGTCGTCAGATGTGAGTAATTTAATTTTATTTTGAAGTCGCGTGAGGCGATTATAGACAGGTCACTTAGAAGTGCGTCGGTTTCGGGGGTAAATTTATTAGCCTCACTAAGGGGGTCGTTGATGCTGAAGGTGTTTTCAAGGAACGCGATTAGTTGAGTTTTGGTGAAGAGTGTGGATAGTAGAGCGTGATTCAGGTGATATATTATGACTGTCGCTTTCAATCTGTTTTGATTTCTTAGATTTTTTTTTTTTGAAGAAGTGGAAAATGAGGGAGGGGGCATAGTATCAGGATTAGGGGTAGGGGTAGGTATAGGGGATATAGGTGGGGAGGAATCAAGATTACTGTTGGCTGAACGTGTTCTTTTTTCGCCAGTTTTTGGCATTGAAATTGCAGGAGAGGAGGTGGAGGCAAGTGAATTTTCGGAGATCAGTTCGGTATCAACTGGAATGGTTTCTGACGGTACTGGATTGGTAGAAAGCGTGGGTTCCAGGCTGGAGAGATCATTTGGACTGGAGGGCTGGTCGAGGGACGAGGGAGGGTTTTGGGGAGTGGAACAAGATTCGGCGGTGTGTCCAACCTGTTTACAAAGAAAGCTTTCTAGTTTATCAGTTGAAATGAATATTCTGTGGGCTGTATATTCATGAGAGACGACAATCGAAGTTTGTAAAGTAAAATCATCACTGTTGGGTAGTACATAAGTCACACGACGGAAGCTCAAAACATGGGCGTATTCATCATCGGGTGAGCCGCATTTGACGTAGGAAACTGGAGATGTTAGTATAAGACCAAGATCATGAAGTGCTTTTTCAATTAGTGCATTGGGAATGGAAGGACTTACGTTAGAAATTAGTATTCTTTTAGTGGGAGAGATAAGTCGCCGAATAGGAATCACATTGGAGTTGACTGTAACATTTTGGTTAGTTTTTAGGAGGTTGTCTATGGTTGTCTACTTGTGTGGAAGAGGATAAGTAGATACAGATGCGGCCATGGGAAATTCTGGAAGCGAAGTGTACGTTTTTGGGCGAAACAATGCTGCCAATAGCTTTGATGTAGTCGAATAAGACAGTATTAGGAATAGAGGGTAAAATGATGGCTTGGTCTCGAGATGGAACTGGCGTAGGGGGCAATTTTGTTATGGCAGCGGCATAAGATATACTGTTTGAAGTGTTAGTTTGGGTATTTACATTGATTTGTTTTTCTGAAGTTGTGTTTGACATATTGTTGTGATCCTGGATACCAAAATCACGAACAATTAGTTGAAAAAAAAGAGAGAAAGTAGATTAAAACTAAATAGAAACTCAGATGTCAGTCTTTCTCTTGATGACTGGCCTATTTATTTCTCACATAAATAAGTAAATAATTTATATTCACCAAATTGTAGACAGTAACTGGAACTCTTCTTATCACATTTTGAGGATGATAAAAACTAACTCGTTTAAGAATGATTATAATTAACGACTTGTCGATGTGTACTGTATGAGCTCTGACACGTGAATGGAAGTTTATTTAACACAATTATTGTTTATAAAATAACGTATGAATATATCAATTTCAACCTAAATGACTTAAAATTATATAAAAATCTCACACTTCACCCATATAAACACATATAGGTTAGTTCACACCTCGAGTACTTCTAACGATTAATAGTAGATGTCGCCCACTCCGAAATTCTTCCCTATAACCTATCACCCCACGCTTTGTATAATGAATAACAAATATTATAAACGCGATTGTTAGTTTTTTAAACTGCAATTTTTTAGGCATTTTCTGTCTTAAGTATTTATACTTGAAAAAAATTAATCGTAAATCCTGAAAAAAAACTTTATTATTGTTATCGATTCACGATAAGCTTGCAATGTTTAAATTTAATCTAACATTTCGAAGATAAAGAAGAAAATTTTCGATGAATGGCCAACGTTCATTATAATTAAATACAGTTAAATTACATAGCTGCTTAATAAAACCAGTTCAAGGAACGAATTTTATGGATTTGCAAATGCGCATGAACTGACAAGACTAGCAATTGATAAATCATATTTGAATCATTTTTTGTTGTGCTGGAAAGTCGGTTATTTACAACTATTTGGTTAGGTTAGGTCTTGGTCTTTTTTGTCATAAAGATGGGTATATTGACGTACCAATTCAATTAATGCTCCTTGGTCCATTATTATTTTGGAAAATTATCAATACAAATGCCTTCAGAAGATTTTATTTTTATTGTTCAACATGATAACACTGAAAACTACCAAAACATAAATCAAAAGAAATCTGGTAATGGCATCTGAAACCTCCGAACAATGAACATACTATAGAAGAGTAAACAGACGTATTATCCTATGTGAAGATAAACAATGTCAAATTTTATTTATTTAATGTGGGTAATAATCATCCAATGACAATTTTTGTGTGTTTCCTCAATATGCGTCTTTTAATACTAATCATTCAATGTGGAACAGCCAAATTGAATAAATTCGATAACGAATAAATGAGGGCGTGTTGGAAAAAACGCATGGACACGTAGATTTGTATTTTTAAATGCGCATTTAAAAAAGTATATGAAGTGTGTCATGTGATAGTGGCCAATACCACTTTTCTTATTTTAAATGCAACCCCCTGTATATTATTCATTTTTTGGATTCTTCAGAAAATTCTACCTAACTCTTGTACAATGTCCTATACCTGTTTCGGAAATATCAAGTGTTTTCAGATTTATTACAAAAATTAACATTAAAAAAATAAAATCATTTTATTTCACAAATTCGCTACATTACTCTACAAACCTAATACGTAATGCTGATTATTTCTTAATAATGTGAAGAAAATGATAATCTAGTATAGAAATATCTTTTACCGTTACTCAACATCTCAGGCGTGACTGATATAATCGCACGCGTTATTCGTCTTTTTAAGTCATCTAAGTTTAGGAGTTTAGCTTTGTATTGAATACTTTTGACATATCCCCACAAAAAGTAGTCTAATGCGTCAGAACAGGAGATCATGCTGGCCATTCTATAGATCCGCGCCTCCCTATGCACCAATTTGGAGAAATTTGGATCAGGTACTACCGAAGATTGATTTAGTGAGGGGGCGGTGCTCCATCTTGCTGAAACCATATTGTATTGGTATGAACTTGTGGGTTTGCTGTATCAGGATATAAGTTTGTCACCTAACCGGTTAATCATCCCGTCATTACCTGGTTTATCATTTCGTTAGTTAGTGACTCTGAGAGTTTTTTTTGACAAGGGGTTTGCTGAGTTCCTGCTTTTTCATGTAGCTCCAGTAGTAGAATGCTTTATTTGAATCCACCGAAATGTACATCCACGTGCTACAGTTTTTGATCTTACAAATGCTGGAACAGAATTAGTGAATACAGTTTCAGACTAGCTTAGATGTGTACCGTTTCATAGACTACCATATCTTTGTGCCCAGGGACCCACATAAGTGCCGCCCTATTGTGGTTTGCCAGAGTTAAGAGTTTTTTCAAGGCACTCCCAGACCAATATAGATCTGTTCTGGGGACATGCTAAATATTTTTGTGCTGCCTGACTATCTGAGAGTATAAGGACTTTTTTGTCTCTTACCTACCCCCTTTCGATGATATTTACAAACACGTGTCGTTAGCGTAGATTTCCGACAAGAAAAGGGACTCAAACTTTCCAAGAGTTGGCCTTACCACGCTACAATCAATAAGATCTCTTGTGTATACCTTTTTAGTCCAAAAGATGAAAGCCTACTATCCGTTTTGGAGCAAGGTCTGTAACCCGATCAGAATCTAACTAATGTAGTAATATTCTTTCATATTTCTAATTAAGTTGGTATTGCCAATACCACAGAGTATATTTTGTCTATGGTCTATGTGTCCCATGTCTGTGTTGTAACTGACAGGACAAGTGACAGTCGACAGAGAAAGATCTCTCGAAAAGTGGAGCGAAAAGTGAGACACGTAAGCGTTAAGTTAATATTTTAAGCTTTGTACTATGAAATAAACCAAGTGAAATCTCATTAAAAGTGTATTGTTGTGTTCACCAAACCCAGACCCGTCTTCTACACTAAGTAGATCTGTTTCAGCTACTTAGGCATTGGCCAACAATTACCCTAAAACTGCGCATATATTTTGCTGTCTTATCTGCATCATTTACATGCTCCACTGTTCACTTTGCCCATCTTACAGTGATATTACCTGAGAGCAGTGTCCAGTGAGAAGAAGATATCTGGACCTCCAAGAGTAATTTAGCGTAGCGAAAACAAGATCGTAATAACCTCTTTGTCTGTCTTTTTTCCATTTTCGGACTATGGTATCACAAAATGGTCCGGGTTCGATAAAAGGATTACAAGTACATTTTTGCAAGATGATTAGCAATCTCATTTCCGACAATAGAGAGTTATTGGAAACACGAATTTACTGCCTCGCAGTAATTGTGATGACCTTAAATAAATAGTGCTCGACCTTAAAACAGACTTGAAATTTGGAGTTATTGAAACATGAAACTCTATAATGAAATTTTATTAGGGCAGGTGTCACAGATGACACAAATCACCTACACATTCTGACATATAAATATGAAACATGAAATAAAGTCGGGGTATTGCACTGCAGTAATCGCGCACAAATAAGAACAAGCACTAACCTCTTAGATTAGGAAAGCATAACTAACCTTAATAATGTTTCCCTTATTCAAAACATCAAATGCGCATGTCTATATGTCACTATAAGGACAGCACTATTGGGAAAAGTAAAATTCGATAGATGGCGCTCTGAAATGTCAATGTCATCTTAGCAACAAGTAAAACAAATCAGCTGCCATATAAGCCCTTTGATATTTAAGTGGTTTTATTTCGCTGTTTTAGTTATTTTCAGTGTGTGTTTTGTGAAACTTTCGATTTTGATTTTGATTTTGATTGTGATTTAGTATTTTGTATTGTTAAACAAAAATTTGACTCCTAATATTTTTATTTTTGGAGTTATAAGTATGGTTGATATTTGTGAAAAGTTAGCGTTCAATTAACTGTTTAGTTCTAGGTCTGATTTTGTGTTTTTATTTTATTTTTGATATAGTCATATCTACAAAAGTTGCAGGGAAGGTACGTATTGAGTAATATTTTAAATCTTTAATACCGACTTATTTTCTCTTTGATCTACAATGAAAACAAAGATTAGAATAACATAGGTAACCTCTTCCATAATATCTCTGATTATATAAGAATATTACCTCAGAAATGATGACAGTTGAGTTAAATAGAAAAACACAAATTTAAACTTGTCACTGACACAAAGTTAAACAAATAAAGTAGGAATTTAGGGTAATTACGTTGACTTGCATGTAATACAAAAACAATGCAAAACGAATTATTTTACTCGTTGCGACAGTTACAATTTTTTCCGCCAGAGTTCTCATTGAATTCTACTCCGCCCAATTACTGCTTGACCTTATGAAAGTTCCAATAACTCTCTATTTCCTTTTCCTACAACCACTATGCAAAACACGCTTTTCTACACAAATTTTTATACGCAAAGCAGGCCTTTTCTTAATTTTTTTCTGTAAGTTCCTTGTGGCATTACTTATTCTTTTTTCTCTTATTTTTTTGGGAATCAAACCACAATAATGTCTTTTATTTCGACGTTTCGGTAGCGTTCCAGCTACCGTTGTCGAGATTAACTAGTAATGAAATAATTTTTGTTCCCTATCCGACACAACGAAAAAAATTTGACAACTAGACAATCAATAATATTTTGAAGTTTAAGACTACAAAACTTTGTTGTCAAATTTTATTAAGGTCCATTCATAGTAGATCACATCGGTAAAATGTGAAATAGAATATTTCATTTTATGACATTCTAACGACACGATAGTCTACTAGAAATGGAATCCAGTGAAGTGCACGTTCCGGGAACGGTTTTTATTGGGATAGCGCTTTTTTTTAGCTTATTTTGGAAATGTTGTTAATAAAACGCGTTTGTTGTTACTTTTTGCGTATGATTATTTTTGTTTTAAAAATGTGTATAACTCAGTTTGGTGATTTTGTGTATTGAAGTGTGTATCGATTAATAACTATTCCAATGATAAATCATAAGAAAGCCTGGATAAAAACTTATGATGCTATCCTGATAACGCAGGTAATTGATTATTGGAAATTTCTCCTTCTAACATTGGTAAACAAATTTGACTACATTCGGCTGAAATACTAGCTACACAATACATTTATCTGCATTTAGTTGTATTAAAGCACTTTCTTTGATTTTTCGTCTTTTATTATTGGACTCTTTCAATAATATTTTTGTCGAATCCCATTAAATTTTATTCTCCTCTTCCCAAGCATGCTTGCAAATACCTGACTTAAAGAACTCCCTATCTTTTATATACTTTTTATGTTCACTTATTCGGACTTTCAATGGTCTAGATGTTTCACCTAAATAGAATTTGTCGCATTCACAAGATATCTGATATATGCAATTTTTTGAAGATTGTTTTTCATTTTTCAGTTTCGTTTTTGTTAGTATAGATCTCAAAGTATTGTAAGATTTATAGCTAGTTCGAATATTGAATTTATTACCAATTTTCCTAATTCTTTCTGATAAACCCTTAACATACGGTATTGTCAAGTTATCAAAATTTATGTTAGCTGAATTATTAACATTATTGTTATTATTATGGGGTATTAACAATGAGCCCTGCTCTATATTCTCAATTTTCTTATTTACAAATTCTGCCAGGTAATTATTGGCATTTAAAACATTTTTCAGTAAAGTTTTCTCCTTTGTAAATTGATTAGCATTAGAACAAATGATTCTGGCCCTATCGTATAAAGATTTTACTACCCCTTTTTTAACACTTATAGCATGATTTGATTCAAAATTCAAAAACCTATTAGTGTGTGTTGGCTTACGGTCAACACTTGTTTCATACCCTGTAGGTGTTTTATTGATAAGAATATCTAAAAATGTCAAAAAATTGTTTTTCAATTTCAATTTAAAATTTTATAGATTTTTCTCCTTCATTTATATTTGTTGGAAAATCATTTAGAGATACTAAGTCATAAGGCGATATTGCAAAAATGTCGTCTACATATCTCCACCAGACAATTGGTTTTAATTTTTGATTATTTAGTATTTTGGCTTCAAAATGTTCCATGTAAATATTCGATAGAATTGGTGAGAGGCAAGAGCCCATGGCAAGACCAAAATACTGTTCATAAAAATCATTATTGAATTGAAAATATGTTTTTGTTATACATAATTTTAATAATTCTATTATTGCTGTTACGCTCAATTTGGTCTTTTCTGTAAGGGTCTGATCAATTTCTAATTTCGATTTGACAAGTTCTATTGTTTTCTGTACCGGTACATTTGTAAAGAGACTAACTACATCAAAACGACCAAATAATGGCTTTTGTTGAACTTCAAATCTGATAGCTTTTTTAAAAAATGATTGCTATTTTTGATGTATGAATCTGTCTGTCCTGCGAGGGGTTCAATGATTTTTAATATATGATTTGATAGTTTGCTGCATGGAGAATTAATAGTGCTACAAATTGGTCGTAATGGTATGTTCTGTTTATGAATTTTCGGTAAACCATAAAAACCGTTCCTGGAACGTGCACTTCACTGGATTCCATTTCTAGTAGACTATCATGTCGTTAGAATGTCATAAAATGAAATATTTTATTTTACATTTTACCAGAGATGTGATCTACTATGAATGGACCTTAATAAAATTTGACAACAAAGTGTTGTACTTAGTCTTAAACTTCAAAATATTCATTGTCTAGTTGTCAAATTTTTTTCGTTGTGACAGATAGGGGCCAAAAGTTATTTCATTACTAGTTAATCTTGACAACGGTATCTGGAACGCTACAGAAACGTCGAAATAAAAAATAAAAAACATTATTGCGCTTTTCTTAATTGTTTTGAGAATCGTTGGAAAAGTAATGCTAAAAGTACACGCTATGGCACTTTTCCGCACCGAAATGTCAAACAAAGCTACCTATGACCTGTCAACTTTGTTTGAAAATTCAACCTAATAGTGAATTTCTTATTGGTGTACAATTTTTAAATTTAAACCAAAAGTAAGTAAACTATTAAATTTCATTATTTATTTTAATTCATTAATTATAAAAACATTAACCTATTAAGCATTATTTCAGGAATATTGAACCAAGATCAAAATAATAATAATACAAAATGGTTCAAATTTTACAATTAATTTTACATTCAGCTGATTTTTCTATTTATTTGTTCATGTAAGTTCTTTCTGTTCAAAGTTTAAATAAAATAACTATAAAAATTACTGTATTTCTTTCATTAATAAATGTGGTTGTAGAAAAAATATTGTGTACAACTTGTACGCAAATCACTTTTTCCACTCACTAGATTTGCAGCACTCGCCTTATGGCTCGTGCACAAACTTTGCGAACTAGTTGTACAAAGTACTATTATGCCCTGGCACCCATAACAAAGTTACTTTGTTGTGTTTAGCCAGTTGCTTAAGGGATTCTTGTATAGATTTAGACATTAACAAAGTTTGGACTTCAAAGTCTGACGGTCAGATACAATAAATATTCTGGCTGAGTTGAGGTACTCTATAACAAAATAGTATATTGTGCAGCAAGTGGGGAAAGCTCAACTTTTCTCACGAGTGTGAAAGTTTGTGGCGCAAGCCCGAAGGGCAAGTCACGCGAACACACGAGTGAGAAAAGTACTTTCCCACATGTTGCACACTATACTTTTTCTACAACTGCACAAATTTAAAGAATACAAGTAAAGTAACTACGGTTAGTAAAACAAAAATAACACTAAATTTTCCCATCTCTAAACTGTTGAATAGTTTTATTCAAAATTATAGTTGATGGTGAAATTTGTACAATTTTGTATGGTCAAACCCGGAACGTCATTTCTTTCCATTAAATTCTCTGTTATTTGAATCTACCTTTTCGAATATATAATATATATATATATATATATATATATATATATATATATATATATAAATTGTATCACAGTTATATATATAATCTGACAGTTTTGAGACAACGAAGTAGGTATTTAAAGATGACAGTAGCATACTTGTCAAGTTTTTTTGATTTTCCGTATAAATGTATATGGCGTGGGCAAAGTGCCGTGAGAAATAATATTTCTCACAGTATTAGCAATATTTGGTTTTGAAATTAAGTAAGCTATGAGAAATACGTCACTTTTCATAGCAGTTGTAGAAAAAATATATTGTTAATAATTCCGTTTGAATTCTACATTACATCATTTAAACCTACTTACAAAAGAAATCTGTTGAAAAACTTGGAAATAATTTTGAAGATGAACTTACGTAATGACCATAAAAACATCGATAGAAGTATATTTGATTTCAGTCATACAGGGTATCCAAAATTCAATGCCAAATTCTCCAACCCCATTCGATTCGTTTTCAACAATAATCATCAAATGAAAAAAAAACATGATTTGTAAAACGATCAAATTCAGCTATAAAAAATATTGTAAAAAATATTATAATTACAACTCAACTCAGATTTGTAACACTGATACGCTTTAGTCTAACATGAAATTAAACAAACAGGTACATAGTCGCTTAAAACAAAGAAGTACCTACCTACCTCCAATAATCTACATTTGAATATAAAGTCAATACTTATGTAATGTAAATTTTAAATAAAATTAGCATTATTTCACTGATAATTTTTTTTCCGAAAATGATCCAGCTAACATTCTGTAGCATCAAAGGCGAAACATTTCCACTTTCGGCAGTGCTCTTAGGCGTTAACTCGTATGTCGCCAATAAATGTAATTCATCTCTAAATCTGTTGAGATTTGGGTATAGTAACAAATATACCTTGTAACATTGGATTTATTTGGACGGCTAGTTGGGCGGGGCGGCAATGAAACTGAAATATTTTATGGAAATTCTAACTTTACTTAAATAATAGTATATTCTTCAACGAGTGCAGAATGCATTGAGTGAGTTTTGGAATCATCCAAGTGAACAATAGCTGTTCTACACAAGTAAAAGATTATACTTAACTTCGATCGTCCGCGCCATAGTCAAGCACTATTTCCACCACTAGGCTATAGAGCATATATATATAAAAATGTAAAGAGCAAATATATAAACGTAACTCATATTTTTTATCGGAACTCTTACATTTATAAATGAAATTAATTTCAGAGGCGTACATATTCACTATCGCTAGTGTTGTCCATTTTTTTCTTTATACAATACGTAAAATTATGATTATATAATAATTTTGACCTTTCAAACGACGCGCTGTCAGAAGCGATTTGCGTTGTTAGGTATTTGACGTTTTAAAAGAGACGATTTGATTTATTCATTTTAATTCACTTAGCGTGAATTCTGATCCTAATAGAATGTGATTGGCTAACGAGAGTGAATTCTTTTTCATTATTCACTGGTGTGAATAATTTATATCATTATGCAACTAAATATGTAAAATTAATTAAAGTATTTTATCCACAACTGTCATGTAACGGGTACGATTTGCCGCTATTTTCAGTGACGTATATTACCTCACTAGTGCGATAATAAGAATAAAAAAAAATATTAATACCAGAATTATAGTATATTACATAATGACTGCGGAAAGTGACATTTTTCACACGAGTGTTAAAAATCACTTTCGCTCGAGTAATGTACAGTATTTTTCCTACGATCACGTGATAATTTCATCACAAAATGTTACATAATTGATTTCAAAATTAACAATAACTATCAATAGTGACAAAAATTCAAGTGGTTCAACTATTTAATATAGGTAGGTTATTACAATTATTTATTGGCTGGATAATTATAGAAATTGAAATTATTATTGTTTATCATACTTCATATTGTTGAAATAATACCCTTCTTGGTGTGCGTTATCGATTGTTAATGTCTTTCTAACACATTACGTAGGAAGAAATGGAAAAAAGGCAGGTCTGTGATTAATCCCAATCTAAATATCACAATAATGAACCGTTTAAATGTATTACAAACTTTAACCCTAATCTTTGACTTACAAAAATTTGATTTGCAAGAGTTTAAAATACTATGGAGGAGTTACTTTCGTAGCGGCAATAATAAATCTAACGTCCTTTTCTACTGTAACACTGACAGGTCTGTACTTTGTTGTTTACGGTCAATTATTATTTATGAAAAGTGAATATTAATCTTATTGTTTTATTTATATGAATAATACAAAAATATGCATGAATACACGGAAAAACATCAGTATTTTGAAAGTTCTCAAGTATTTTCAGTTAGAAAATTATTAATTACATAGCCTTTTCGAATTTGGCTAAATACCATCCTGATGATCTTATTTATCAAATTTAGGGTTAGTTATATGTTAAAATAGCAAATAAAATAAACGACATGCCGAAAACCCGGATATACGTCACAATCGATGACGCACAACTAGAAGGGTATTATTTTAACTATACATACTTATCATGAATACATTTCAAGATGATTCCTCTATTTAATCAAGAAAATGACAAAAATTTCACTTTTCAAATAGATCGCTTAAAATTTATATATTACATAGGTAAATCTAATTGAAAATTATATATTTGACAGCTTGCCAGTGGTCAATCTTGAAAAAAATTCATTTTACAGCTTTTTTTATCCGTACACGTACGGATAAGTTTTTTTTTTCCGTACGCGTATGAATAAAGGCCACTTTCCATAGAACTAGACAGTCCGATATATGTCACTTTCCTATGTGATCGTAGAAAAAATAGCTATTTTATATTATGTAGTTTAGGATACATATGATTAACATTTTGCTTAACTGAAAATTATTTTTGTAACATGGAATAGTAACACAAAAGGGATGAAGGCTTCTGTATTTTGCCTAGCTCGTTAAAATATACTTATTGTGCTTTTTCACTACTCATGTTTCCAATCTTCTTTAGTGATTGGAAACGTAACGATCATAAGCCAGCTGCTATTTTTCTCGTGATTTTTCTAGCACAAGATTTAAAATAACACTGGAAGCTGCATTTTCAATATTCGAAGGGAGATTGTCTTCTTTTGAACTCATTTTTATAGATTTTTATTCTTTCAACTTTGACAATTTGATGACATAACTCATTTATTTTATTTCCACAGATTTGTTTGTCTTTGTTGCTATGGTCACAAAATATGATCTACAGTACCTTATGTTTACAGTCAATATTATTAACAATACGTTGGATTGAAATATTTATATATGATATACTCTTAATAATACTAACAGTTGTAGATAAAATTTTGTACGTAACACTTGAGATAGGAATTATTAACGCAACTTCACATGCGTGCGTTAATGATGTCCATATCCCGTAAATAACTATTTTCTACTACCGTCACTAAAACCGCATCTAAAACATGGGTTTGACATTCGCAAAACGTCACTTTATACACTAGTGTATAAAAAGCAAAAAAGCACATCTCGTTTATATTTTTTTTCTGAAACGTCACATCAAGTGTATCTTATGTAATTTATATTTATTATTCCGTGATAATTTTGTAGTTCTATATCATTTGATTTTTAAATGACAGGTCAGTCATTGTCTGTCATAATTATAATGATATAATATAATTATGTTTACAACCACACGCTTTTCTACACAATTTTTTATACGCAAAGCAAGCCTTTTCTTGATTCTTTTGATAACCGTTGGAAAAGTAACTCGAAAAGTACACGTTATGGCACTTTTCCGCACCGAAATGTCAATCAAAGCTACCTATGACCTGTCAACTTTTTTTGACAATTCAACCTAATAGTGAATCTTATTGGTGTACCATTTTAAATTTAAACCAAAAGTAAGTGTAAACTATTTATTTCATTATTTTTTTTAATTTATTAATTATGAGAACATTAACCTATTAAGCATTATTTTAGGAATTATGAACTAAGATCAAAATAATTTATCTTTGAGTTGTCCAATTCGGACATTGACAATACTCCTCCAGATATTATCGAAAAGGCTTGAACTGCAACCGAAAATTTGTTACCTGAGGTTTCAATACAGAATTGTTCAAATTTCATATTTAACTGTATTCAACTGATTTTTCTATTTATTCTCATATTGTAAATTCTTTCTGTTCAAAGTTTAAATAAAATAACTATAAAAATTACTGTATTTTTTCCATTAATAAATGTGATTGTAGAAAAAATATTGTGTACAACTTGTACGCAAATCACTTTCCCCACTCGCTAGATTTGCGAGTGGGGCTCGTGGGAAAAGTGACGCTTTGCGCACTAGTTGTACAATAGTATATTATATAATTAGTGGAAAAGCATAATATTCCCAAACGACTGTGATAATTACCAGACGAGCGTAGAGACGAGTCTGGTAACACAGAAGTTTGGGAATATGCTTTTCCCACGAATTATACATTTACATTTAAAAAATTATTAAAAAAATATTTCATTCAAGATGTAATCAAGTAAGTTTAGATAGGTTTCTCTATGTTCATATTGAAATATAGAAGGTAACCATGGAAATTACTTTGTTATGACAAAAGTAAAATAATTTTCAAGCCGGTTTTGTTTGATTCGTTGTATTTCATAAGGAATTAAAAAAGAATTAGTGAACATGAACACTAATAGTGATTATTTGTTACCTTGCACGCCTCCTGAAACGAGATAAACCAAACAATTAGCCTTGCGCAGCTTCAACGTCTATAAATTCTCGTTGCCCTCCAGTACAATTTACAAATTGTACAAACTGTATAATAAATGTAAATATTTACAACAATTAATTTGTGTTCAAGAGTATCGTTATAAATTAAATGTTTCTTTTATTTCTTTTATAACAACTTTATCAATATAAAAATTAAAACCATACTGTGTTTCAATTTTTCTATTTATTTATTTATTTATTTATTTACGGTTTTATCATTTTTACAAAAGAATGTTCATTCAGTATAAAGAGTGATTCATACATGAGTAAGTAATATATAAAAAAAATTATTAAAAATTAAATTAATATGCTTAAATGTTTAGCAGCTTAACTGATTTCTTAAATGTTGCTATTCCAAATAGCTCCAGAATACCACCATGTTTATTGGCAGATTTTAAAATTCTTGTGTTTGGTTCATTTTGACCATAATTGGTGGTATGAAATGGAATATTAAATATCCCGGTATTACGAGTTCTTCTAGTATTAGTATGAAAACATATTAAACATAATACCTCTGGAATTATAATACTACCATTTAAAATGGAGAAAACACAAATCTGCTTCTAACCTTCTATGGTGTAGGGTCAAGATATTAAGTATTGAAAGTATGTCATCATATGTCTATTGTTGCCTATTGAAACCCATTTTGTATGCGCATACTCTCAAAATTTTATTTTGTACTTTCTCAATGCTTTCAATCAGTATTATATGAAGGAGACCAAATAAGAGAACCATATTCCAAAACTGATCGCACGAAACTAAAATACATCTTCAAAGTTTGCACAGAACAGGACTTGCTATTTCTAAGTACAAATCCCAATGTCTTTAATGCCTTAATAGTAGTTTCGTTAATATGATATTTAAATGTTAATTTAGAATCGAAATTTATTCCTAGATCTCTAATATTATTATGTTACTGTAGAGGTACATTGTTTATGTTGTAACAATAGTTGACAAGGTTCCCTGACTACTGAAAGTAATCTTGAAACATTTTTTATATTTAAGTAAATCATATTTACTTCACACCAACTGGCTAAGCATTTAAGGTCATCTTGCAACAAAGATGCATCAGCTATGTTATTAACGACTCGAAATATTTTAAGGTCATCAGCAAACATAAGGAATTCACTATTTTTAATTATTGATGATATGTCATTAACAAATATATTAAACAAAAGAGGTCCAATGGGAACCCCTGAGGTCACTGATATACATTGAGATAAATAATTTCCATATTTTACATACTGACAAATATCAGAAAGAAAATTACTTATCCACTCGAGAATTTTACCTCCAAATCAGTAACTTCCTAACTTAGCAATAAGCAAATCATGGTTTACTCTATCAAAGGCTTTAGAGAAATCTGTGTAGATAGAATCAATTTGATCCTTATGTTTCACTGAATTGGCAATAAAATAATTATAAAGTACCAAGTTAGTACTTGTAGATTAACCTTTAGAAAAGCCATCTAAATCTTTACAATCCCACTTCAAAAAATTATTCACAAGACAATCAAACAATTTTAGGACCAATAGACAATTTCCAAGGCATTTTTAAAACATTATCAATTATGTCTGAGAGCTTGATATTATAGCTATTCACATCAACATTCTGTTTATAGCTCAAAATTGGGATATGATTAATTTTAGAATTTGAATAAGTAGTTGACAAAAAGGTACCAAACAAATTAACTATATACTGACTATTTTCACCTGTACTATCACCATAGAACATACTGGATGGAATACTGTGAAATGTTCGTTTGCTATTTATAAATTTCCAAAAATGTTGAAGATCTAACATAATATTATTTTCGATATTATTCAAATAGTTTTTATAACATCGAGAAGACAGTTGTTTACATTCGTTTCTTAAAGGAAAAAATCTCAAATAATCATCCCTTTTACCATACAGTTTATACTGCTTATGGATTTTCTTCGTTAAATAAGTTAAATGCTTCAATGTATCATTAAACTAAACTGGAAATGAACTGGTTTTAAACTTTTTAAGTGGAATAAAAAAGTCGAAACTTGTGTAAATAATATCATAAAATAACGCTAAAGTGTAATTGACATCGTGCTCGTAAGATGAACGTAGCTTCCAGTTAATACAAGCAAAGTAATCATTTAACCCTATATAATTTGCATTCTTATAATCATAATAAAATTCCTCGTAGTTCAACTGATCATTATTTTCAACACAAGGCAATTCCAAAACCATAGCCGAATGGTGTATACTGTTATCAAACAATGAATCAATTGGAATAAATACATCAACATTATTTAAATTTGTAAATTTCAAGTCTAGGAAAACATTCCGACTGTTGGATATATTATTGATGTGATACATTTTAAAATAACCAAAAGAATTAGATAGATACACTGCAGGATAGTCATCTGGGCATTCCACTATTAAACCCAAGTCATCATTGCTCCAAGTAGCGTTTGGTAGATTATAATCACCTTACAGTATCAAGTTTCCAAATTCTTCCATAACATATTCAACTGAATTACAATGATCCATGTATGTATTTAAATTTGATGTTGGAGGAATATAAACTCCACCCAATACAACGCATTTATTATTCATCTTCACTGATACAAAAATTCGTTCAGTTCAACTTCACAATCAGGAATTGTTAACTTCTGCACATTTAAGTAACGTTTAATGGCAATTAAAACACCCCCACCTCTAATTTTCCCAGTAGAGGCAGAATTGCGATCACTTCTAAATATAACATACTCAGTAAGTCCTAATTCTGCATCACTATAATCACATGTTAACCCAGTTTCCACAAGAATGATTATCAGATAATCGCATTGAGCTACGGCCATCTATAAAGGTTTTAAATTAGTTCTTAATCACCAACATTTTGATAATAAATTGATAAAGATGGGGAATTTGCATATTGGAGTGGATCTAGTTTTTTTGTGAATAGTTATCTTTATTAGAAATTTCGGGTATACCTTTTATATACTTTATAAATATGTCATTTTCGCCTAGTTCTTGTCGTTTTAAGTCTGCTTTAATGCTATTGAGTTTGTCTAGTTGTTGTGGAGTGAGATCAGAATTAAATATCTTGTTATCTCTAGCAACCTTAAGTTTTGTTTACCATTTTATTGTAATAATCCATTTGTAACATTACCGCACGCTACAGCAGTGCGGTAGGAATATTTCCGCATTGTTATTTTCTAATTGCTTAGCAACTGCCCACTTTTCTGGAATGTTGAGCTTTGCGCATAGAAAACAGTTTAAAATAGTGTCACATTTCCCACGATCGGAGAAAAACTACTATTTCCTGCCAGCGCAGGAAAAGTATAGTAAGCACCTAGTGTCAAAAACATCTTTAGTCATTCGTTTCATAATACTAAAGTAACGTTTTTGACACTTATAATATTTTGAGGCACGTCTGTTTAATGTTTTAAATAAATTTCGATACTGGGTGGACTGTATATACTTTTAATGATTGTACATGTAAAAATTCTTAGGTTAAATTACTACAATAAAGTTTATATGTTCACTGGTCAACATGTATTCTTCTACTGTCGTTTTTTTAACTGCATTTTTCGGGGTTGCCAGATGTAGGCGCACAGATAATATCGGATCACAGATAAAGTTGCGATTGCACAAAAAAAATCTAACATAGCCCCCGGGATTTGGAGATCACTTCAAATGGTAATCACTTATTTTCCAACGGTAGAGGGTGAAGATGTCTTGAAGATCTTTTAACTATACCAGCAGAAGTTTTTACATCGGCAACGCGAAATATTCCATCTCTACTTGGATATAATTTCAAAACTCGGCCAAGACTCCATTTGCACGTTGGTAGTCGTGGCTCTTTAACTAAGACTAGAGTTCCTTCACTGAGGTTAATCGAAGTATTGTTCCATTTATAACTTTGATGTAGTTGACTGATGTACTCAGTGGAAAATCGTTTCCAAAATTTCTGGCTCAGCTGCTGTATGTGTTCGTATCTCGTAAGTCGGTTTAATGGAGTGGTTGAAAAGTCATAATCAGGTAAGGAAATTGTACTGCGATGAATGAGAAAATGAGAGGGTGTGATAGGTTCAAGATCGGTAGGATCATTGGACTGGGCAAACAGAGGCCGAGAATTTAAAATGGCTTCGATTTGATTCAATAAAGTTAAAAATTCTTCATATGTAATGTAAGTGTCTGTCATTGTACGCTTTAAATGAAATTTCATTTGTTTTACGCAAGCTTCCCACAAACCCCCGAAATTGGGACTGTAAGGAGGAGAAAAACTCCAGGAAATATTTAATTTTAGGGCAAAATTATTTATGATATTTTCGTGTGAATTTAAAAATTTGGTTAATTCAGACAATTGATTTTTTGCACCCTTAAAAGTACTACCATTGTCCGAGTACACGTGGGTTGGAATTCCACGTCTCGAGACAAAACGCTTGAAAGACGCAAGGAAACACTCAGTGGTCATATCAGACAACAATTCTAGGTGAACGGCCTTGCTTACAAAACACACAAAAACGCATACGTAACATTTTGAAACTTTTCGACCGCGACCTTTTCGATCCACCATATAGAACGGTCCTGCGTAGTCCATTCCCACATGTTGGAATGGAAGTGATGGTGAAATTCTTTCGTCAGGCAATGGTCCGATTTCAATTTGATTATTGTCGGGATTGTGTCGAAAACATCTAATACACTTCTTAGTAATTTGCTTTGACATAACCTTACCACATATCGGCCAGTATCTTTGTCTGACAAGTGACAACAATAATTGAGGTCCCGGATGCATGTGAGCATTATGATAATGAATGAATATTAATCTAGTAAGAAGGTGATCTTTCGGTAAGACCACTGGCTGTATTTTGTCGATTGGTAATGGCAAATTACTATATTTTAACCTACCACCTACACGCATCAGCCCTGTTTCATCTAGAAAGGGTTTTAAATAGTATAACTTCGATTTTTTATCTATTTGTTTATTATGTAAGAGGTCATTATAGTCATCAGAAAATACATTTTTTTGAACTAATTTGATTAAAATCTTAAAAGATGAGTCAATTTCATGAGCTTTCAAAGTTTTGTCACATGTCCTGGCTTTGGTTTTTAATAATTGAATAAATTTTACACAATAGGCAAAAATTCGTTGCAATTTATAGAAATCGGAAAACTTTTCAATGAATTCGAGGATAAAATTAGACATGCCTGCTGTTTGTAGCACTATTTTTGATTTCCTTTTTACTTCTGGTATTTCTGAAGTATTCAACGGGGAATCTGGCCAGAATAAGGTAGGCCATGTTGATGAATCTGTTACATGTAAAAATTTTGGGCCATTCCACCAAATGTCACAAATTTCAAGTTTTTTGGAGGAAGTGCCTCTGGATGCCACATCTGCAGGATTACACTGTGACTTTACATAGTTCCAATTTTGTGCATTGGTCAATGTTTGGATTTTTGCGATTCTATTAGCTACAAAGGTTTCTAATTGGTTGGACTTGTCCCTTAGCCAATACAAAACAACTTGAGAATCTGACCAATAATATACAGTGACATTTGTGGAAATAGATTCATAAACTTGACTTATTAATTGTGCACCTAAAAGTGCAGCACATAATTCAAGACGAGGTATTGACAGAGTCTTAACTGGGGCAACTTTTGTCTTAGCACATAGAAGCCTAACCTGTTTGATTCCATTAGTGTCTTCACACCTGACATATATGCATGCTGCATATGCTTGTGTAGATGCATCACAAAAACAGTGAATATCTAAGATTGTGAAATTGTTGCCACATATGTTTCTGGGTATTTTTATGTGATTCAAATCATTAATGTGGTTTCTTATTGAATACCATTGTACTTGGGTTTCATATGGTATGGGCTCATCCCAACTTACCTTTAATGACCACAACTGTTGAATAAATATTTTTGCTATGATAGTTACTGGGCTAACCAAACCTAAGACATCATAAATTTGAGCGATTTCGGATAATATCCGTCTTTTTGAATTAGTTAAAATGGATGAATTTTCTATTTTTAATTTGAGAATGTCTTCATTGCAATACCATTGGAGACCCAAAGTTTTAGTAAACTCATTGGTACCTAGTGTTAAAATGCCTAGCGAATCTTGGTTGTCAATATTAAGACCCTCCAATAATTTTGGTTCATTTGATAGCCATTTCCTTAAATTGAAATTGGCTGAATTTAAATGGATGTGCAATAATTTTATGTTGTTCGATAACTCATTCATATCATTCGATCCTGTCAATAGATCATCAACATATAAATGATTTAAAATAATGTTTGAAATGTCTTGTGAAATATTGTTTTCAAATGCTAGTTGGCGAAGACAGTTAATGGCTAAATATGGTGCACTTTTTGTCCCATACGTTACTGTATTGAGCTGATATGCTTGAATGGGTTTATTTTCAGAATCCCGCCATAAAATACATTGCAATGGACGATGTATGGGATTTATGGCTATTTGGCGATACATCTTAGTTATATCAGCACTAACAACATAAGTATACATCCTAAAATTTATTAATATCTTAAAGATATCATTCTGAACTTTTGGGCCAGCAAACTGAATATCGTTCAAGGACCAGCCGTTATCAGTGGCACAAGAACCATCAAAGACAACTCTTATCTTTGTGGTTAAACTATCTTCCTTAAAAACTGCATGGTGGGGAAGAAAATATTTGACATCTGCTATATTTTCAATTTTTGTCATATGATTCAAATCAGTGTACTCTTGTATAAATTTTTTGTATTGTTCGTAAACATTTTGGTTTTTCAATAACCTTTTTTCCATATTTATAAATCTCCTAAGAGCAGTTTCATATGAGTTTCCTAGCATTGTTATAGGATATTTTAATGGGTATTGGACAACAAATTGACCCTCTGAATTTCTGTATGTGTTTGCCTTAAACTGGCTTTCACATTCTGCCTCTTCATGAGTTAGTGTTGGCTTTTGTGGAACATTTTCAATTTCCCAAAACTTGTTGAGCTGATCATCTTCAGGGACCACTTTTGTTACATTACATATAGCTTTGTAATTTGTTTGTGGTAAGCTGCCTGAAATGACCCAGCCTAAACAAGTGTTTTGTAATGAGGGCAATCCTTTTCCTAGGCTGATTTTGCCTTCTGTAAGCAGATCCCAAAATATACTGGCACCTATGATAGCATCAATGTCAGCTGATTCATGAAATAAAGGGTCAGCTAACTGTATATTCTGTGGAAAATTCCAATTAGCTGTATCAACACTAGGAGTGGGCATGTCTCCCAGTATATGTGGTACAACATAAAATGTCAAATTACTTTTAAAATTATTGTATCTTGAATAAATGGTTACATGGCATTTTTTTGTAATATTTGATTTTACTTGGTTTACTCCTACAATTGACAGGTTTGCTGGCATGGTAGGTATGTTTATTTTATTGCAAAAATTGTTTGTTAACAAATTTGTTTGGGCACCTGAGTCTAATAAAGCCCGGCACTGTACTAAATTACCTGCACTATCCTTAACATTAACTAGTACCGTTGATAGCAAAACTTGATTGAATGTATCCTGGTTGTTAAATTGTTTATTTATCAAAAATGTCTGTGACTCCTCTGTGTCACATGTATCTGTAACATTTACAACATTATTGTTTGTAGATGGAATTTGTGGTTGTTCATTTTCTATGTGTAATAAAGAATTATGTTTAACTTGACATTTAACGCAAGCTCTAAGGGAACAGTTACTTGAGGTATGGCCCATACGCAAACAGTTTTTACACAACTTCAGCTCATTTGCTTTATTTAATCTACTTGGAACATCTAGTTTTAGAAAATCAAAACAGTTGTATATATAATGATTATCCTTTTTGCATAAAACACACAATTTTTTATTGGTATTATGAATTGAAAAGTTTCTTTTTGGATACTCTCTATTGGGTGAATTGTTTGAATTACTTTTTGGAATAATATTTTTCATGTTTTGACTGGAACTCTGATTTTGGTCAAAAATTTCATCCAAAGTATCAATTTTATTTTTTAGAAATTCAAAAAATTCATCCAATGTTGGTAGTTCCTCTTTTGTTTTATATTCCTTCCAATTTCTGTGACTAGACCTGTCTAATTTGCCTGACATAATATATATAAGAATAAGATCACATAGGGTTTCTTTGGGGACCTTTAGTCCATCTATTGAACTCAAACTTTCTGATACGGAGTCTAAAAGATTTCTCAAAAACTTTGGTGACTCTTTCGTGATTGATTCTAAGGAAAATATATTTTTTATGTGTTTATTAATCAATACCTTTTTGTTGTCAAAACGATCACAGAGTGCCCTCCATGCCTTCTCATAGAAGTTACCTGTACACTCAATTTGGTCAATAATTCTTTTGGCATAGCCATCTACGCTTTGTCTCAATAATTGGAACTTATGAACATCTGCAAGGTTACTTGTGTGTATAACTGAACTAAAAGTATTTTTAAATTCTAACCAATTGTCTGCTTCACCTTTAAAAGTATTTATTTTCATTTTTGGAATTAAAATATTTTGCAAATGTGAGCTAAAATTATTACTTGGAGAACCTACAGTGTGGCCTGTGGTATGAGAAAAGTTATGCTCTTTTACTAATTGACTCAAGAAACCTACATATCTATCATAATTATTTTCAAATTCTGTTCTATAGTTATAATGACTTTCTAAATCATTTTCATCGCAGGTAGTTTCAAGCTTGATTTGAACATCTTGAAACTCCTGATACATTTTTTGGAAGTTCTCAATTTTTACTACAATTTCACCAATATCAGGGATTTCCGGTAACTTGGCTTTGATATTGTCAATAAATTTCCCCAAATTTGTCAAACGTTGTTTGAAAGAGCCCCTTATTCTTTCGAAGCTTACTGCCATTTTTTTTTTAATTAATCGGTTCTGTTATGAATAAATGTAGTAAGGTTAAAAGGATAAATACAATACTGGAACGACTTACGCGCGTTATTTTTCGGCATTCAGCACGTGGAGTTCTTGTTCTATGGCGAACTAACTGGAACTGTGTAGAATACAGTCGACCTGACTTGACATTCGGCACACAAAAAACACTCTTTGGTGAGCGGTGGCAATCACTATTTTATTTGCTGATTGGATCGAAAACTGTTAAACGAAACTACACGAAACTGATGGTAAATGGCGGTTGTTTCACTGGTTTTCACTTTTGGATTCTCACTGTCATCCGGCTCGAAGGACCAATTTATGTTTAATGTTTTAAATAAATTTCGATACTGGGTGGACTGTATATACTTTTAATGATTGTACATGTATAAATTCTTAGGTTAAATTACTACAATAAAGTTTATATGTTCACTGGTCAACATGTATTCTTCTACTGTCGTTTTTTTAACTGCATTTTTCGGGGTTGCCAGATGTAGGCGCACAGATAATATCGGATCACAGATAAAGTTGCGATTGCACAAAAAAAATCTAACAACGTCGTCTCGTCCACAAACAATCTTCTCTCACAAGAGCTGAAAACTTACTCGTGAAAAAAACTATAGAGCATGCCCAGCGACACCTGTAGGTATTAAATAACTAAAATTTTACGTTGAAGATTGATAGCACAGATGAAATGATGAGGTTTTCTCTGCGTCCTTTATCAATTTGTTAGCGATTGCCTGGCGTTGTTTGTGTATGTAAATACGAAAATACGTATGTGTTTATATTAAGTTGTGTTATTTTGTTCTTGTGTTTTTGACTATAATTAGAAGATGATGAGATGAGATCTGTTCGTTGTTGTGTTCTCCAGTGCACTAACAGAAAAACCCAAAGGCTAGTAATGTTTGAGAGCTTCATTATATTCCTTTACATAATAAACCACATTAAAATAATTATCTCAAATTTCTATTACTCCATGTTTCGTTTGATGAATAAAATGTGTTCTTTCCAATATCTGGTTTATAAACCAAATGGATCTTAAAATTATTTCTCCCTAAAAAATACATTGAAGACACAAACCCCGAAATTGTTATTTTGGGCTTGAGAAAATCAGGATTTAAAAATAAATTGTTATAAAGTTTAAATTCACCGCCAATCAAATTGATAGATTTCTGCTTAACTATCTCTATCAATAAATCACGCCACACCCCATTAGGCAAAGCCAAATTTAATTAAAGCATGCAGTCTTTTGATTGCATTTGGTCTGTGGTTTCTATCCATGCGCGTTGTCTCGAATGTGGTAGTGGAGATCTCAGAATACCCATCCCCTAGTGGAGATGCATAGTTGCAAACAACAATCATCTTTTTCTGCTAAAATGATGTGGCATTAAATATTTTTTTAATAAAGTAGCGCTAATTTAAACAGTAAAAAAGTTTCAGTAGGTACATTTATGCCGCATGCCTAGCCTGTGTGGCGCCTTTTACAAAATACATCGGAATTTGTACAAAATAATGATTTCTCGTATCCCAAAACCCCCCACCATCAAATTTTTGCGCATATTCGTCAAAAAGCATAAATATAAAAAAAACAAAAATTTAAATTTCTTGTATCTCTCTTAATATCAATATTTCATTAAAGCTAGTTGGTTAAAATTGCAGAATTATGAAGTGAAGATTTCTATGTACAATTACTTGAGGAAAACCCTATAAATTTTGATAATGATACATATTTATTGATCTTTACATAATATATTAAAATAACAATCTATACAGCAAAATGTTTAATTATTCATATTAGGATTATTTATGGACCAAAAGTGTATCATCCAAAAATGTCTGCCAAGTCTTCTCCCATTTCTGTAGAGTTGTTTTTTTTTCGTTATCATCCATTGCACTGTATACAATAGAATTTAAAGCAAATTGTTTTAATACTTCTAATCCACCATTTTCTGAAGTCATCGCCATAAATGCCACGTACCAATCATAACTTAATCCAATCGTTTCCCATGCTGATGGGTCATCGTTACAAATAACCACAGGATAACCATCTGCCATTAAACTGATCATTGGATGATTTCTTGGATCAGAAATTAACATAAGTACTTGATTTGAAATTGGACATATCTCCACACAAATATTTTTTTCTTTTGCTAATTTCATCACTAAGGGATGTTTGTTTAAACCAAAACCATGACCTATTCTGCTACTATTTAGAAGTATTGCGTCAATTAGATTAAGGTCAGTATGTCCGAACCAATTTGTTTCGCCTGCATGAAAATAGAATTTCAAAGTTTTGCTATATTCCAATAAAAGTTCGTGAATTTCGAACAAATTATGGCCTTCCTCTTCATATCCTATCAAGTCAAAACCTGCTATGAAATCTGGAAAATCTGCTTGTAATTCTATCAATTTTTCAAGCTGTGATTTCAAATCTTGAAGAGTCATTCCACGATAAGCAGAATGTATATAACGAACGCCAACAAAATCTGGATACTCCTTTTTGAATCTTTCCACAATATTTACAAAAATTTCTATAAATTCTTTATTATCATAAATTTTGCCGTTTAATTCATACAGTGGCATGAAAGTTCCTCTTAGTTCTGTGTAAATAACATTGTCTGAATGAACTTCTTTCAAAAGTTGATAAATAAATTCCTCAAAAACAGGTTTATAACATACCATGTCGTACTGCGTATTAAAAGTCTTTTTAAACTTCGTCCAGATAGAACTTGCTGTTGGATATACTTGGTATGGATTCTCTACTTCTAATATTAGTTGTTTTCGCAGCCATTCATCAAAATTAGAATCTTCTCTTCGATAATCTTGTAGCTTTTTCCAAGCACAAGTATTATCCTGTTTCCCATCTTCAAAAAATCGTAATTTGAAAACTCCATTTAAATCACAACCATAAATATTTTTTCTGTATGTAATATTGTTGATAATGAAATCAGCTGATACACCAGATAAATAATGAGTGTGTAAAGAACCACCTTTCGGTATTTTTTTTATTATGGAGAACATCTCGGATTTTTGTATCTTTTCCCTTGCGTTGAAAAAATGTTGGGCTGCCAAAAACGTGGATTCATTTTCATAGCCATTTTTTAACTCGGAATTTTTAATTTTTAAAATTATCTCGTTCACTTTCAGTTCTTTATCAGTGAGATTTAATTGACCTCCTATAAATTTTGATTTTTCATCTTGTAGAATATTGTTCCTTGCTTGAATATAATTATCACTTTTATTTGCACTAAACATTGTGAACGATAACGTTAACTGTATGAAGAATACCAAAATACTAAATCCTATTCCGTCTACTGTAATTATTGTTGGCACATACTTGCTAGCCACATCCATATCGACGTTTATGAGACTGACCTGGGATTCACAGAATATTCTTACGTTCGGACGAACCAAAACTACATTGGAAGTATTCATTTATATGAAAACGTTTATTTACTATAACAGGACTGGCGTAGCCCAAAAGGATTAAAATAATCATAGGAGAAAAACACTACACTTAATAAACAAAAATTTACTATTAATATAAGGATATTGTACCTAAAATCCGAAGTAACGAAAAATATTTCAGTGGTTTATGATGAATACAATTAATTGAATAATGCTAGATTTTAAAGTATTGATGGAAAATATTTTAAAATACTAAAAAAACACAGGTGGAATGCTCGATATCAATTCATTAATAACTATTTATAAAAATATATAAGTTTTTTAAACTGCTATTTATTTTTCACCAAGCATTTTGCTTTGCTTGTTTGTTCTTAAACTCTTGGCGTTTTTTGTCATAAAGATGAGTATGTTGTCGTACTAAGTCAATTAATGCTCCTTGGTCCATTATTCTTTTGGAAAATTATCAACAAAAATGTCTTTAGACGATTTTATTTTTATTGTTCAAAATGATAACACTGAAAACACAAAAACATAAATCAAAACAAACCTGGGAATGGCATCTAAAACCTCCGAACAATGAACATACTAGAAGAGTAAACAGATGTATTATCCTATGCCATCATAAATAATGTCGTTAATTTATTTATTTAAATGTAATAATCATCCCATGAATTAAATTTTTTTGTGTTTCCTCAATATTTTTCCTTGAATACTTACAATTATTAGGGTGGTCTTCATTTAGGGTCAAAATTAATTTTATGCTTTCCGCCCCCTAAATCGGTTCAAAATACGTGAAAAGTGAGGCTGTAATTTTTCCAGATTCTTAAACAAATGTTCAACCCTTGGCCACGGGTGTGGAAGTGTTCCATTTAAAATACATGGCGGTTTCCTGCGTTTGCAGTCACTATTTTACTGTGGGCCCAAATATGTTTGTAAAATCTTGTAATTTTCAGAAATTGGTTTGAAAGCATGTTGCTACATGGAAAAAATTTCTAAAGCCACTACCCTTAAACTTTTGTATAACGTTACGATAATAATAATGTTTTTATATATTTTTTTACTATTTTGATTCCTCGTTTTTTCACAAAATGTAATAAAAATAGAATAATTCTTGAGTATTGTCTCCTTTTTGGCGTCGGTCGAATGTACGACAGATTCGATGAGACAGAGCGCGATCGGATTTCGAGAGACGAATATACGAGAGTTTATTCTGGGAGTTGATACACTTGCTCTATCAATGGAGACAGCACCGGAAAATTGTATAATTGTGTGAGTTATAAAAAAAAACAATATGGATGCCTCCTGCGGCGTGGTCGAGCGAGAAGGACAGGAACTACTCACGTATGAGGTATACAATAAAATCCACGGGAGTTGTAAATTAAAAAAAAGAATTATAATTATAATGGTGATATTTTACATTTTGAGAGTGGGGGCTCTGGAAATTTTTTCCAGACTTTGACAACTTATTGCTTGTACTTGCGGGTAGCTTATATACTGCCAAACAAACACTAAATACCTGGACAGCAAGAAGAGCTTTAGACTTCTGGCATAATTTACCAGGATTGGTTCATTCAAAGGCTTTTATACATCCTTCGACGTAGTATATCTCCAAACAAATGTTAGACCATAGCAGCCATAACCTACGTTGTCTAACAGACCTTTTAACAGGCCACTGTCATCTGAATCATCATATGCTAAAACTTGGACTGTCGGAAGATCCGACTTGCCGTCTTTGTTTGGAAGATGATGAAACAGCAGAGCATATAATTTGTGCCTGCCCCGCCGCGGCTCGAATCAGGTATATGATGTTTGGCAGGGTCTCTCTCTCGCCCTCGGACCTGAAATATCATTCACCAAATAAATTAATCGGCTTTGTTAAGAAGCTGAATTCGTTTGGTGAAATCTGAATAGGTGTGAGCCACAATAGACTCTTGTGAGTCGCAGTGGAGGGCCTTATAGACCCACTCACCACAAACCTAACCTTATGTACTTAACCCAGTAGCTTACTACATCAATATGTTTCCGGGTTTTGGCTATAGTTTGTTTCAAAAAGTACACAGAGTATTTTAATGCAATAATCCTTTAACAACCAGATGTTTATCGGATATTACAAAGTTGTACTCAAACTTGATTATATATTTATAGCACATAATTTTATATACGAAGTGATCCATCACAGGTTTTCTTTTATACATTTAAAAATTGTGGCATTTTGCAGAGTACCTACCTAAAGCTACTATTAAATTATTGTAAAACATTTCTTCAATTTTAAGTACAACTCTGTAATATCGGATAAACATCTGGTTGTTAAAGAATTATTGCCTTCCAATACTTTATATACTTTTCGAAACAAACTATAGTAAGGTCATAACTACGAGAGAGTACAAAAAACAAAATTTCTGACTGATGTGTTATATTTGTCAAACTTATTGTAACCATAGAAACCGCTAGAAGTAATTTTATAAAAAATGCTTAATGTCAATTATTCTGCTAATTACTTTAATAAGATTATTTCATAAGGCGCTTACACCGTTAAAAAGTATGAAAAATTCATTAGTAATCTTAGGATTTCTTTGTTTTTATTCATTATGAATGAAATTTAATTTTTAGGAGTTAAGTTGTAGAAAATTCCAAGTAATTCCAATTTTTTGAGACATTCTTGTAAAATAATTTGATAAGTACAAGTACATATTATTATGTTAATAGGTTAACTAACATTTTATCAAAGTCTAGCAAACCGCACAATCTACGCTTCACATCCTTACACTTTGATTATAATTCAATTTACATTAAAATGTTTTCAATAGTCGTTGCTTTGCCTTGCCTAAGCTATTTATATTGGCTCAGTGAAAAACAACAACAGTTTGATTGTAAAATATTTTTATTAAATTTTATTCCATACAAATTACGAACTATACAACTCAACTATAAGTGATCCGTTCATAAATAAACAGTTTGCCATGAATTTATAATAGTCCATGCTTTTTTCTGTATAACAGTATAAAAAAATAAGCACACCTACACCAAGCAGATAACTAATAAACTTGTTAGTTTTTATATTTTGTTTTATGTTTAATTGAATGATATTACTTCCATTTTTGAAAAATGCAGTTTATAACACGTACGTTTATAACTCTTTTCGTACTAGAAAGCATGTTCGACAGCTGTATTCGGTTTCGGAAATTATCACTTTCCCCTCTAGTCAGGAAAATGACTACTGTACAGGGTATGAAACCATTCTTTTTTTACTAAAACAAACAGTGGAGCTTTTACCGCGGCGTCGCCATCGCAAATCCAATACCCTCTAACCTTAGTTTTTAGGGTTCCGTACCTAGAGGGTAAAAACGGACCCTATTACTAAGACTTCGCTGACATTCAAGGAATGGCATCTGTACTCTTGACATTTTTAGTCATGGCAATCTGAGATAACAAAAAAAACCAAGAAAATTGTTACACTAAGGCATGGTAAAATGTTGGGAATATTTGTTCTCAATCCACAATGGGGTGTACCAATTGAACAAATATAGTTATTGCTAATTTTCATAATCCAAAAACTTTTTTTCGCCCTGTATAAAAACCATCTCACAGTGATCAATGTAGAATGTTGGAATTAAATAATTCTGATTTATCACGAAATTAGTTAGATAATAATTTTGAAAATTATTTTTCAATCCAAATTATACATAAATAATATGTCTAGATTTCTATCAAATTGAGGAAGTCAACCTCTGTATACGTAATAAATTGATATCTTTCAATTAAATAATAAATTTTTCTATTTACTGGTGAATGTGATAACTGCCAAAAATGATAAATTAATCAATAAAATAATTATGTCAAATTTATTAAACAATGATAAAACGGTATGCGGTGTACTTATTTAACCTTGTAATAAAAAACTCGTTTTATGAAAATATGTATACTCAGTATCATGGAATCACCGGATGAATCGAATGAATAGAATTTTATAAAAGGAATTTAATATTATAGCATGAATAAGTATTTTTGTCCACGACCACCTAATAATAAGTCAATATTTTACCTCCTAACTAAAGGTATATGGTACCCATATATCAACTGTCGTGAATTATGGTTCATAATACACTGTAGTGTATTATGGTTCATAATTCACGACTAGAGATGGGGGTACAATATGGAATAAACTATTAAATCTGTGTATTTTGTTCAGGAAATTAGTTTCTGACATATATCGTATCTATAAAATATTGTAATTTTTAGTATTGATACTTTTCATAACGATATTTTCTAATATTAAGTATTTTAAAACAATATATTTATAACGGTACGTTGTATTGATACTTTCTACAGTATCGCCCATCTCTATATACTTATGTCAAATTATTTGAAGTAGCTGCCACAACATTTTGAGGTTAGTAATATGCCAAATCGCTACTGACTTTTATTTATTAATAAATAAACTAAGTGTCGTGGACAAAGTATAGTATTCTACTTGCAATTTATGGCCATAATTCACTTGGGTGACTTGCGCCCCTCGCCTGCGGCTCGTGACGCAAACGTCACCCATCGTGAATTATGGCTATCATAAATTGCTCGTTTAATAATATACTATTGTCCACGACCACCTAATAATAAGTCAATATTTTACCTCCTAACTAAAGGTATATGGTACCCATATATCAACTGTCGTGAATTCTGGTTCATAATACACTGTAGTGTATTATGGTTCATAATTCCCGACTAGAGATGGGGGTACAATATGAAATAAACTATGAAATCTGTATATTTTGTTCAGGAAATTTGTTTCTGACATATATCGTATCTATAAAATATTGTAATTTTTAGTATTGATACTTTTCATAACGATATTTTCTAATATTAAGTATTTCAAAACAATATATTTATAACGGTCGTTGTATTGATACTTTCTACAGTATCGCCCATCTCTATATATGTCAAATTATTTGAAGTAGCTGCCACAAGTGCCACAACATTTTGAGGTTAGTAATATGCCAAATCGCTACTGACTTTTATTAATTAATAAATAAATTAAGTGTCGTGGACAAAGTATAGTATTCTACTCGCAATTTATGGCCATAATTCACTTGGGTGACTTGCGCCCCTCGCCAGCGGCTCGTGACGCAAACGTCACCTATCGTGAATTATGGTTATCATAAATTGCTCGTTTAATAATATACTATTGTCCACGACTGTTTAATAATTTTAACATTTTACGTGTGTTTCTTCAAGTATAATGACGTACATTATTGACCAGTGAATAATAGGTGTGGATATTGAAAATTGAAATTGAAACATTCATATGTTGGAGATTATTCTATACTGCATTGAATTTCCTTTTTAGTATATTATTTTTATATTCTTGTCCCAGGCTGTTGATTTTACTCAGGTCGCACTAGTGCGGTTAAGTAAAATTAATTGGAATAAACGGACTTTTTTTTCAACTGCACCAGTCTTCGAATCGCTTATATTCTTTTTCGTATCTATTGCGGGATTTAGCATGTACTAGGGTTTGTATTGCGTTATTTGCAGCAAGTTCTATATCAGAATCCACACTTTCATAGTCGGAACTCATGTCGATACAATATTACCAAACTGAAGTGAACGTATCAAAATTGACAGTTCGCAAAAAATCAACAATGAGCGCAACGCTTGCTTGTTATGGTTGAAATAATACCCTTTTTGGTGTGCGTCATCATTTGTGACGTATATCCGGGTTTTCGGCATGTCGTTTATTTTATTTGCTATTTTGACATATAGCTAACCTTAAATTTAATAAATAAAATCATCAGAATCGTATCCAGCCAAATTTGAAAAGGCTATGGAATTAATAATTACCAGCTTCTTTTTCTAACTGAAAATACTTGACAACTTTCAAAATAATGATGTTTCTCCGTGTATCTATGCACATTTTTGTATTATTTAAATATATATAGCAATAAGATCAATATTCACTTTTCATAAATAATAATTGACCGTAAACAACAAAGTAGGTACAGTAGAAAAAATTGACCTTTACCCTGACGTCATACCTACTAACCTCGCGAAATCAATCAATGAGTCAAAAATGGCTACAATTACTTTGTCGTGTGCGTAAATACGTTGACTGCTTATGGTTTTAAATGAAACTAACTGTTTTTAAATGACTCCACAATATATTTGAAAAAATAGGTAAATTGCAAGTAAATTGACAATTGTTTCGATATAAATATCATCATCAGAATGACAGAAGTTACTTTTGACATGATGTATACTTGATATATATTTGGCTAGTCCAAATAGTGCCCTATCTAGTGATTGACTTAATATATATGAATAGAAAAAAGAAGAAGATTTTACAAATAGTAGCTTTGATATTATTAGCCCTATGGGGATATTCTGGATATCTTTGTCCCATTTAAGATCAGTATAACTGTGCAATGATATAGGAAACCAGGAAAACTATATCTGCTGATCTTTACAATTATTACTTAAGAAGACAGTTTAATAATGGAGAACTTCCTAGATTCAGCTGTTCATTGAGGACTTCATATTGTGGGTCTGTTAAGTGTCTTCTAATTTCTAATTCTTCGAGGAAGTCC
>CAJUYH010003127.1:0-34690 GCA_910591685.1 Galerucella tenella | reverse complement strand
TTCATAACAATCTCATGAATATATGAATTATGGACAGAATTTGCTACAGAATAACGTTGTGAAGCATTTACGGAGGTTTTTCTTTATTTTTGTTCATATTTTTTTTTTGCAATAAGTATACTACGTTAATTTACTGTTTGCCGTCTAAATGAAAAGTTTTAATGCGATACAATTCAACTAAATAATATTCCAAAACTATCACTTTAAGTTAAAACTGAAAAGATGAGATGCGAAAGAAATCGAATAGCTTCGAACCATAGCAATCCAAAAAATCATAATCAATCGTCAAACTGCAGAAATTACTTAAGAGAGAAAAGTTTAAGTTAGAAACTTCAGCTACTATAACAGACTCATCACCGCCATCGTTAATAAAACTGCATCACTTTGAACTTAAACCATTTTTTGATTGCTGAATAAATGAAGTTTAAATCTTTTTGAGAAATATATATAGTCAGTGGAGAAAGAGAAATAATAATAATAAAAAAAGATTGAATGGAAAGACAGATAGGACATATAAAGTGAGAGAACAAGAACCAGAGAGAGAGAATGAGAGAATCAGAGAAGACTAACGAAGGAGAATCCAACTCACCCCTTGAGGAGCGATAAGTCAGAAAAGTTTTTAGTTTTGCTATGGTAACCTCAGAATTCACCGTAAATTTTCGCATCTGCTTTCACCAATATCGATTTCAATGTTACTTTATTTTTTTTCTTTTCATCAAGCAGTTGTAGAAAAAGTACTATGGACGCAGAAAATTCGATCTTGTATAATTTGGAGATAATTCAAAAAGTAAGGGGATTTTATGAAAGGTTTTTTAAAAATTTACATTGTCGCCTATTGCTTGTCTTACGATTGGCTTATGAACTTTTGATGGGAATGGTGTCTTCACATGTTGATTTGTAATTTAGAAGCAGGCACCCTTACAAGTGGATTGAAAATCTCAGTTAAGGGTAAAAAAAATTAAATTCATAATCAGTGTACATAATATGGATGTTTCAACAAAAAAGTCGGTAATAAACAACATATAGACAATTTCATAATTAATATTGTCAGTTGTGGCATATGTAGACAATATGAATGTTCACATTGTAATGAGAATATTGGCAAGGGACCCATTATCACTCAGTATAGTGTTGAAGTATATGATTATTCGGTAGTCTCCATGTTCGATTTATATCATTGGCTAGTACTTCTTGGAGAGTAAACTGAATATTCACTTGCTTCATTGTTGATCATAAATGAACGGACAATAAATGGAATAATCCTAACATTAATATAAACATGATTTTGCAAATCCATGATATGAATCACTAATTCCAAAGTAACAAACGCGTCAAAAACCCAGCTGAATGAGCTGTATCTACATATTAGCCAAGAGATGTCAAAAATCGTTGGACCGAAAAATTGAATTCGAGTTCATTTTTAGTGAAAAAAGAGGAAATGATGAATTGTTATACGGATGCTGTTTTGATTTTACTATTTGGTTCACCAAAAAAGAAAACAATCTATTGGTATTATTCAAAGTCCTATCCAAGTATTTTAGAAAATGAAAGACATCTGAAAATAAATAAGCTTTCAAGTAAGACATCAACTTATCATCTTTCTTTATATAACACAATCTCAACCTTATAGGCGACTGTTAAATGAAAATTGGGTCGATAGACATTAGAGCATTTTCACATGAGTACCTAATATTACGTTCAGATCGAATATCAAATTTCGCCGCAAGTTACAATTGTTGAAACAGCGGAGGGACCAAATAATATAGAAATTGGCCCGGCTGCATGTGAGGTCAGCTTTCGAAAATTCCTATATTTTACTTTACATAGCGTTTTAAATTTATTGCTAATTTTACGAGAAGTCATGATTGTTGGAAGACGATCCTACAAAACTAGTCAGAAAATGAAATATTTGTAATTCGTTGTGTTTACGTATATTATATTTATTCTTACATGCAGTTTCAATATATGTAACATATTCAACCATTCTATTTATATGAACGAGCTTTATAAGTGAAAAGATTGTTGCCCAAATATATTTGTAAATATTCGATTTACCAACGCGATGAAAAGTACAAGGCAAGCGACTATTCAAAGTTATTACTACGTGGCTGTCTAAATTTGTAAGTAATAGCTGTCTAAGCAATTATAAATTGCCTTCTGTGTTCGTGCCGTTGAGTCAGATATGCTATGCAATATTTTCCTAGCAGATTACTATAGATAACAACGGAATAGACTTTACTATTCAATATATTCATATTTCATGTGATAATTCCATCAAGAATCTTTTATTTTATATTGATTTTTAATTTTCAATTTTATTTTCATGCTTACTCTCAATAAGAAATATATATTTGCGAAATTTTCATGATAATATAATGCCTCGACCTGTAAATCATTTCGTTATAAGCACATTCTTCTCGAGCTCTTTTCGCAAATACTCACTGCTGCTCCATAGCAAATATGTGTATAGTGAAATTGGTATTATATTCGACACATTTTGAAGTGAAACTTTGCATTGTTGTTCTGGTTATATTTATTTTTATATGTTCAAGGTTATGATATGAACATGATTCACCGATACCAAAAAATAGCAGTGGCAATTTAAAAACAATCACAATCGATTGCAGTACATTAATGTATAGAAGTATGGATTCGATATTAATTGATGCTGTTCTAGAATAAACATCAATTTGAAATGTGAGATAACGCTAGGTCAATAAATGTGCTTAAAACTATATTTGAATGATAGATAAATATTTCCTAATGGAAAATAGTATGAGTCTCCCATTTAACAAAGTTTTTAAACACATTTACAATTTGCATAAGAGCTCCCAGAAATTGTTTTATATCATTTGAGATGAAGTTCGTATTCAGTATCATTCATATGCAGTATTTATTATCTTACATTTTCTTCGTTCCCAATGAATTCGATTTTAATTCATTCAAAATATAATATACGAAATATATTCGATCAATTAAAATCAAGATTACAATTTCATTCGAAAATTATTCTCATTCTTGCAATTGTATAGTGAGACATCCCATTTCAACATTGTGTTTACAGAATTAAATACTCCTCTCCGGGCTAATTAGAATTGAACATTTGACGAAATTTCCCTCCATTTCAAGTCCATCTCCCAAGCGATTTAGAAAAAATAAATTTAAATATTGTATATTTACTAAAAATCATTATTTTGGATTCCTTTATTATTCAGTATTTCCCTATTTATTCATCTTCTTATTTCACTTCTTCCGACTATAGCCTGAAACAAAGTAACGAAGGATGATCAACCATTAAGGCTTCACAGTCGTCGTTGAGTCAGACACAAGCTATTATATGCAAATAAGCCGTCCGATCCTACGAATGAACTGGTTTCTCTGTTGAACGTAGTTGCGAGAGATCCGTGAGAATATCAAAGCTCGTAGATTCATCTTAGTTACAGTTGTCACTAACCAATCTCGATGGTAATGAAACAGTTCTTGAAGCAAGATATAAACTCAATTCGTTGATTTATTCGAAACCCATATACTCGTATGTACAGTTGTGTATTGTTGAACTCTGTGAATCTCTTACGTTTCGCTCAAATGACTAAATAAAATAACTTATGTGTTTGATATTCTGTATTTTTTATTCAGCACCAATAAACACAATGCGATATTCGATATAAATATTTAGATGAACAATGAATTATATTTCACTCATGAAACAATTATCAGTGAGAGAAGAACATTATAAACCTTGCCGAATAGCTTTCAGTGAGATATGGTATATTTTGCGAAACCATAGAGCTATTGCAATTTTTATTCCACACAGAACATAGTCTCAACAACTACTGTTATTATTTGTTAATAAAATAATGTTCATGTTTAAGTATAAATGGTGTATGTACTCTTTTATAAATTCATGAGTACATAATATGCAGCAACCGATATATTCAGCGGATGAATAATAGTTTAATGTCCATTTGTTATTTCTCATTTCATAAAATTAAAAATGCCAGTTTTGAGGTATTGAGCCGCTCTAGAATTTTCAAAAAATCAATTTTTTTTAAATTTGTTTAAACGGTTCCTTAGGACCTGAAAAATGATATCACAAATGATTATGGCAGAGAAATATGTGTAAGTATTCATTTTTTTAAAGGATAGTCCAAGGCTGCCAAGTCATCACTCTCTATAACTTAAAACTTTGAACGTGTTTATTTCAAAACTGTTTTTTTTTGCACATTTGGTAAATTTGGCTTTGAAAATGTGTCATCCCGCCCAAAATCAATATTTCAAAAAAATACTACATACATGTCTATTTGTTGTTACATGCAATAAAAAAAAAATTGGTGGCTCATCATAATTCAGAATTTACAGTAGCTGTTAGTTGGGCCGTGTACCATTCCAAAATAGAAAGATCACCTTTTAGCCGCTGCACTGCCACCATTTTTAAAAAAACTATTCCATAAAAATTATGTTTCACAGACAAAAATATATACAATAGACTTCTACCTTTGTAAACTCAATTCATTTTGTATTTTTCCAGAAAAAAAAATCACAGAAAAGCCTATTTTTTTGGCCTCTAGAGTGACCTAACCCCTTATAACATAATAATATTCTTTTCATGAATTCAAAGAATGAATTACAGAAAAAGAGAGTATTTGCAGAAAATCTTTGTCGTTTGAATATTTCATATTTCTTGGAGCTACTAATAAATGGAATAGGGTTCCAATTCATTGAATTTTTCAGTTGCCGTAAGAGATTTGCTGAATATTTATGTTAGTCAGAGTTGTTCTGAGAGTTTTGCCGAAAAATATTTCTCACCAGAATATACGAGGGGTGTTCAAAAAGTAAGGTGACTTTTCAAATTTCGCAGGCTATTTAAATTCAAATTTTGAATTTTTTGTTTTGTTGTGTTGGTACTCTCGTTACGATTATATGTTCAAAGTTTTAATTATATAGCACGTATTGTTTTTCGGGCAGAGGTATGAAAGTTTAGAAGTGTTTGGTGTGATCGGCGATTTTCTTCTATCGAAAAAAATGGAACAAAGAGTTTGCATAAAATTTTGTGTAAAAAATGGAATCCAGTGCTCTAAAACTCTTGAAATGTTGACAGTTGCATACGGTGAGTCTACTCTGAGCAAGAAAAATGTGTATAAATGGTACAAGCTGTTCCAAGAAGGCCGAGAGGATGTCGAAGACGAACCTCGTCCTGGACGTCCCAGCACGTCAACAAGAGATGAAAACGTTCACAAAGTAAAAGAAATTGTGTTAAAAAATCATCGAATCACCATCAGGGAAGTTGCTGAAGATGTTGGTATATCGGTTGGCTTATGTTATGCTATTTTTTCAGATGTTTTGGGCATGAGACGTGTGTCAGCAAAATTCGTTCCAAAACTGCAAAATTTTGATCTGAAAAACCATCGCATGACCATCGTTTAAGAGATGTTAAATAAAGTGAATAATGATCCTGATTTTCTTAAAAGGGTTATAACTGGTGATGAATTGTGGGTATATGGCTATGGCGTCGAAACTAAAGCCCAATCGTCTCTATGGAAGAGCCCAGAAGAGCTAACAGCGAAAAAAGCACGTCAAGTTCGGTCGAATGTGAAGGTTTTGATCATAGTTTTCTTTCATTGCGGGGGTGTGGTGCTTCAGGAATCCTTACCATAAGGTCGAACGGTCAATAAGGAGTATTACCTTGAAGTTATGCGCCATTTGCGAGAGGCGATACGCAAAAAATGTCCGGATCTTTGGAAAAACAATTCATGGCTTTTGTATCACGATAATGCACCTGTTCATTCATCATTGCTTGTGAGAGATTTTTTGGCCAAAACCAACACCACAGTCATGCCTCAGCCTCCATATTCACCGGATTTGGCCCCCAGTGATTTTTTTCTTTTCCCAAAACTGAAGAGACCCATGAAAGAATATCGATTTTCAACAATTATGGAGATAAAAACTGCATCGCTGAAAGAACTCAAGGCCATACCACAAAATGATTATGAGAAGTCCTTCGATGATTGGAAAAAGCGTTGGCAAAACTGTATCATATCTGAGGGGGAATACTTTAAAGGGGACAACATAAATATTGATGGATAAATAAATATTTTTTGAAAAAACCATAAAGTCACCTTACTTTTTGAACACCCCTCGTATATCTTTTCATTATTTCTTATGACATTGTTGATATGTCAATTACGATCGCATTATTATAACATAGCCATAAAATTTAAGTTTTTTTACTTTCGCCATGGGTAACATGAGCTCATGGATGTTCATTCTTTTCATCTAATTGAAATGAACGAGCCACTGGCTCCAAAATGAATTTATTGGAAAATAATTTCAATGAGGTATAAATAAGAACAATGGTTTAATTCAAATGTGATCAAAGAATATCCATTTTATGATATTAAAATAATTACGATGTTGAATATAACCCGACCTCAAAACCACATTGTCCTTCACACAACTTTATTGTGTGAATCAATAATATAATATGTATGTATCGGTGTTTTTCACATGTAACTCTTCTGTCCTGCACTATTTTGTCTGGTGTATCAACTTTCCAAGTGTGTAACTAGATATGGTGTCGCTAAATCCAAAAGGATGTAACGCGGTGTATGAGCATATGATGAATACGTCTTTTTAGTTTTAGTCACACGATATCAATTTGTATTATTTTCAAACGGTTCAGGTGTGTAAGAATCCAGTGTTTTAATTATAAATAAACTCCAAGTATGTTATTTAGTTGTCTCCGATGAATTATATCTAACCGACACGAAATATGCTTGCAAAGTGCTATGAGTTATGTCTTAAAATAATAGGGAAATTGTGCTCAAGAGGACATTCTTTTTTTGTGGAGACAAACATTTAAATATTCAAAGGTGATGAAAAATATATCTTAGGTTACACATTCAAAACATTTATTCACGGAATATAAAAATGAGTTTTCAAGCTATGGGAAACTTAATAGATGAAATAAAGTAAAAAATCATCAGTCATGTCCATTCGGGTAAGAGGGCGCACTTCAGTCGAAGTCGACATAATCATTTGTCGATGCAAAATATACACTTGAATGCTTTCGCTTTTTGTGCAGCGCCAGCATATAGACTGTGGCACCACCGGTCGCGTAACTGGCAACACACCCATTACTCTCTTGACTTCGATTCATTGTATAAGTCATGCAATAAAGACATGCGGTATCGGATTCATCGGCATCATCAGCGGCGCGACTTAAATTTTTCACAGATTCGATGTCTGAGTCATCCTCAAGGGTAGTGTTCCTCATTTATTTTCGAGTTCTAACGTTCTTGCCATTTTCCGTCGCTTTTTTATTTTCGACTTGATTTTTAAGTTTGCACGTACTATGTCATCTTCAACCGACGGTTGCTTTGTCATTCTACCCTACCAGGTAAAAAATATTTGTTGCATTTTGTCACATAAAAGCTTTAGATATACTTTAATGATTTTTTAACATTCATAACTCCCATTAACCACAGTTCATATTGAAATAGTCAAATATAATAAAAAACTGACCTGGTAGATATTTGTTTGTACAAACACTTTTAACGAAATTATAATTTTTCCTAACGAAATCAAAATAATGTACACCGCATTCAAACAATTGAAGCGGGCAAGAGCACATGTTTTGACTGATCACGGTATCTATAAGTCGTTGTGTGAAAGTCAATTACATTTTTATGGGATGGATATTTGAACGGATATAGCTACTATGTCATCTTACCTGAGTATGTCATCTTGAGCAAAATTTCCCTATACATACAGTTTATTTGCATTAAAGCTAATTGGAACTTTCTATTATTGACATTGATAAATTCATGAAACATATAGCTGTAAATAATATATTTATTTCTTGAATTCATACTTTACCACAAGCATATATGTATTTTTTAAAGGTATATCTTTGTATTTTTAGGTGTTTACAATCTTTCACTTCACCATACTTTACGATCCACATGACAGCGGCAAGAGCACATCGTGCGAGCATTGATATTGATTATACATACACATGCATACTGGTGTTCGAATATGTCCGTGCATCATCGAATAATCGAATACTGGTACGTCAAGCGTTACGTGTCTATCACTCACTTTGAATTATGAGATGTGTTGCAAATAGTAGTTATTCATGTATGGACAGATAGATATATAGCTGAAGAATGCAGTGAAGTTAGCTAAGGATGTTAAAAAACAAGTGTGAGAATAGAGTGTGAGTGTCGCATGGGAAATCGGTTCGGTTAAAACAGACTCTACTGAATTCATTGGTGCAATCATTTGATGGCACTAGAGTATGCAAAAAAACTGCATCACCTCTTGCGTACGTCATGGCTCTTGGCTTGCAAACGTTTTGAATGTAGAATGTGTACGTTGAATAAAGGGTAAAGATGAGTTTGCACCAGCACGAAACGCGAATTCCCTGACTATATACATAGAACCCTCTAGCCACCGGGGAACTGGTGAATTTACCACACACTTGAACCATTTTTTCTCATCCATTCTCCCTCATTCGTTCCCCTTCACTGTGTCCATCTCTCGCCCTTTCACTATTTCCAACACCATCGTATATATATGTGTTCATGTTTACATAAAAGTACGTGTACATAGAACGCTTGAATTTATCTTGCGGGGTACAACGAAATTTCTTGGATGAAATATTTTTCGTATATAGAAGTGAAATGTTGTGCTTCAGATAGTTTATGAGGCTCTGAATCGGAAATAATATTATTTGCTCAGTGCAGGAGAGAAAAGGGTGCCGTGGAATAGAAACAGAAAGAAACAAACAAAGTGAGAATGAAGAGAGTATAAAGTAAGAGGTTATGTAAAGGACGGTACGGTTGACAAGAAACAGAAAATTACACACTTGCAAATGATATTGTTGTAATCGCCTCGACGAAAATGGACACTCGCATGTACAATGATGTCCATGCATTTTCTTACTCAATGGAAAAATTATTTTATTATTATGAAATGAATAAAATAGAGGGCGTGTGAGGAGAGAATCGGTTCCATTGTACAAGTCACAATACTTTTAATTTGCTCATGCAGGCCGTATATAGTTCTATTAAATTTATATTGTGCCGATGTAAATATGTATATTCTGTACGCCACACGCTATACTACAGATTTATGTGTGTTACTTCATCTATTATTTTGACATATAACACACTTTATAGATGCACAACGGCAAATCAGTAATAGATAAGAGAACTTGCATACTCTGAGTGTATTATTTACTCACACACGTAAAAGTGTGTTAATAAAAATAATATTTATCGTTATTTGTTTATTATTATTATCATTTTTCTCAACAATAAGTTTAGTGAAAGCAGTTACAGTAGGTTTTAAGTGTGAGAAAAAAACTTTATAACTTAATTATCCATCAAGTATGTGACTTTGAGAAAGTGCATAAGTTTTGTTGTAGCTAGTACGATACTTGGTCATGTTATTCTTGTGGCTTTTCTACGGGCGTTATACACGCGGGACTGTATTAATTTTCATCGTCACCAATGGTATGCGGCGGTAGGTTAACAAGTTTTGGCCATCGAGCGATCTCGAGTTCACGCAGTTCGTGCTGTGCCTTGGAGACGCCGCGATCGCGTGCCAAACTACAGCTGCCGATGCATATAGGCCCATACATAATGCATAATATCAAGACTTCCCGAGTCGTTTCACGGCGAGCTTTCAATCGCGTAAGCTCCATACTATGCCCCATTCCCACTTCCATTTGCTGCATCAGTATTCAGGTCGATAAAATACACCTCAAGGCGATCTCAAACCATAGGCGTGCGATGCATGAGTACCGTCCTTTTTTTCTCCCTGTTACCATATATGATCTCACTGTTATGATGACAAAAGTTAACTAACAACTACCTATTTCCATGTCAAGTCAATTATTAAAATAAATACAATCTAAATGTTCACAGTTGTATATATAGGTATAGGGCGTATGAAATTAGCTGTCTTTTCTGTCTAATTACATGTGATATGGCATTTAGTACACACAATTATTAATTGAATTCATCAGACCATGTTGAGAATTGGATCCGCGGTGATATAAAATGTGAGTACAACAAAATGAGAAAGTGCTATTAGTATAGAAATAAAAGTAAATATTTTGACAATAATAAAAGTAAATATGTGTGCACTCTCGTATAATATTGCACGAAAATAAATTGACATGAATGAACCAAATCTGTTTTTTTCATTCTCCATAATTTAAGTCATGGCTGATTCAGTTGTTTGCTTTTATTACCGGTATAGTCTCAGCTGGATCGTTGAGAACGCGTACTGTGGCTCAGAGCAACACAGCCATACCGTGTATACGACGCGCGTGAGAGCGATTTTCCACTCTCTTGGGTCAGCTTTCATTCGCCCAGTTAATTAACGTCTGAAGTTCGGTACTAATGAAGCCCGACGACCCGGTCTTTCGACTTGAACTCACGCGAGTTGAGCTTGTAACCAAGATTTTGATTACTTTCATCATCATTTCCGAAGGTGGTTTTGATGCTTCCTCCTTTTCTAGTAATTTGCAATAATTATGACCAAGAAAGCCGCCTCATTGGATGTCGCAACAATGAAATCTTCAATTACCATAATTATTTCAAGTAAATTAATGAAGATGCCACATGTATTAGAACATTCAAACTATACTTACCTTGATATAGTTAATAGTATATTAATTTCCATACTATATTAATAATATGATCGTGATGATGATATTTTTTTCTCTTTTCTCTTTGCTCAAGTTATTTTGTTTATCATAGTTGTTTTTTCTTTATTTTATTATGAAAATTGCACACAACCTCGGAGCGAAACAAGAAAAGACTATGCCACGACTTGCGGCCGGTGACCGTTAATCAAGCACATCTATTCAAGCACCACGAATAACTCGTCGCAGTCTTGTGTATATCTATATATAGGTATTATAATGCCGTGGCACGTTAATCAAGCTCCACGCTATTCATAAGATGGAATTCGTTAAACCATTTCTCATTCCGACGCGACGCGTCCTTCAGACGAAGATTGAGGCGCAAGTTTTCCTTCCGCCATTTTTTCTCGTATACTGGGCATTCATTTCGCTTTGCCTGGTGCTCCATTCCAATGAAACCACTACTTATTCATTTTTTTCATAGCATTACATAGCAATTAACGTCGTTTTTCAATGTATTCATAGATTCACAATATTTTCCGTTCAATTATTATTAATATTACTTAATAACTTTTCTAGTCATATTATCCTATATATATATAAATAAATATAATTTTATCAAGTATTAATGAAAGTAGTTTGAAACACTTTTCAATTTACAATATCAATCATGCTGCAAATCTGCATTGAAATTTATTCCTCAAATGCATTGAATAATGTCGTATTGTTTATATTTTCTTTTATAAAGCTTTCGTATTAATGAACTGCCAATTTTTTTAATGCGATGTGGCTTTTTTCACCCGATTTTATTGAATTAACTATTTTGTATGAATTTTTTTTATCGCAATAACAAATAGAAGTATAGAAGGAAAAATTAAAGGGGGAATTATCTGTTCACTATATCACTACTCTTTGCGTTCTCTCTTCTCTTCACTCGCGTGCCAAATATATCTATAACGCATATATATGTTGAAATATATATATATATATATACATATATATCATCGCTTTTCCTCTTTTATATTGCCCGCAGCGGTTTGGCAAAAGTCGAGATTTGCCCGCCACTTTAACCACCGCGATACCTTCAAATTAGAGCCATCCACGCGAGAAGATTGATTAAATATTCATTTATTACCGCTCGGACCCAACGGCAAAATCGCGTGCATAGTTTATTGGCCATAACTCGGGCTGGCTACAAATCGCTTGGGGCTTTAATAGCACGGTTGTATACACGCGTATATTGGGACGAAAATAAGGGAAAGAAAGAGGAAAAAAACTATTACACTTGAATGAAAGGGGGGAAGGGTTGGCTTGCAAAAAGTCTCCTCATATTCATGTATACAAAAGAACATATATGTGCTTTCATTCGTTTATTCAACATATACTGGTGTGTCTTTTGTTTTTGCTATCACTCTTATCCACTTTAAATGTCCTCGCCATCCACAATAACATCATTGTAACAGTAATGTTGAAGGAACCTTTGAGTTGTACGTTGAATGGTAACATTATTCATTCATTTTATTCGGATAATTATAAAAATGTGTAATTATTGTTGTATTCATGTAATTGAGATGACAAACAGTGCATGGAGAATAATTAATATGAGTGCTTGGTGTAGAAGAATACTGCTTATGAGATACATTCAACATATATAACTCAAGTGATATACCCAATGTCAATTATACCTGCAGTCCAACATGAACAAAGGAACATCAGAATATAACTTTTGAATTTAAGTACAATACTAGAAAATATACAATGCTATATACTATATTATACGATGACTTCAACCCAATATATTGGGTTGAAACCAATGTCATTTATCAAAGTATTACCAGTTGGAAAATGAGCGTTTGGTTAAGCCTTTCACAGGGCAGATTCCGAAAATTCTGGTACACATTTAGTATATGTATGAACAAAAATGGGCGAAATTTTCAATTTTAAAAACTACTAACAGTAAAAATACATCAATTTGTTGGGTTGTATGGTGGGCTTTGTATTCGAATACATTTTCAGAGTATTTGATAGCAAAAAATGAAAACACTTTCCCTAACTCTCTGTCAGAGAAATATTATTCGTCAATGGAGTTAGACTGAATGAAATCAGTAGTTTCTTAATTTCTCAAAATGTTGAATTATAAAGAAAATTATTTTATAAAGTGAATAATAGAATAAAAAAAAAATAAAAAAAATAAATAAATAACTTTGAATTCACGTGAAATGCATAAATGACGTGAGTATAGAAACATGTCACAACAAGGTAAAATTTCTTGAGGCGTCTATCTAGCTTTCTCGTGTTCTGCTCGTCAGACAGTTTCAAACGAAAACGAAGGTGCTACATAGAGCAGCGGGAGGTTAGGTGAACCCTCGAGTACAGTTTGCTTTGTTTCAAGCCATGAATTCGCGCGCATCCTGCAAGGATGTTGTACGACGACAAATCCGTCGGATGTGTATACCCATGGGGTTAAGCTTAGTTTGGTGTATACAGAAATTGGATATATACCAGCAACTTTGGACACTGCGGTATAATGTGTGTTTGTGTGTGTTGCCGTATATATATCATATGTGTATAGGGTGGGGTTTGTGTTGGCATGCTGGTGACATACATATGTAAATTCTACGTTGGCAATGCACATGGTGAATCGAATGCTGATGGGTGCGCACGCGTGAGAACATTGGACGAGTACAGGAGCTGATGAATGAACATATACATGTGTAATAAGCGGACCGACTATTGGCCAGGGTCCGTGATAGTTTCAAAGCTCTTTGTGTACATTGGGATAACAGGTGCCAATGTCGATTGTACAAAATATTGTCCACGCGGTCATTGTGGTCACCAAATAATAGTGTCATATCTGTTTATCTGTCACATGTGCACATGAAATTGTTGAAATGTTTTGTCAGCATAATTGCTGTGTTTTATGCGTCTTTTGTTCAATTGTTTACTTATTATTGATTGAATGGTATTAAAAAGTAAATTATCAAAAGCATATCAAAAATGAGTCGAACGTTAATGCTGACGGGTAGATTGCGCGCGAGTATGATTGGCTGGTGCACGTTCACATCAATTTAATCTCGTAAAATAAATTACTAATAAGAAATACTTGTAAATAAATTATGCTCACGGTAGAAACAGTATCATTCATTCTAATATTCTGTCTTAATTATCAGGAAGATAGAATATATGACAATTTTTGAAAATTCAAATTCAGTTCAAATAACAGGAACTCGAAATGATTACGCACCTATCAGAAAATAAATTCAAGGATTCAAGAAATTTTCCCCACAGTTCGACTGTTCAACCCAGTTAGCGTTGACAATAATTATTGACAGATCAAAACCGAAATTGAATAAATTGAAATAATAAACCGAAGTCCACATGGACTCCAATCGTTGTCAATGCAAATCTCAAATACCATGATAATTACCACAGGTGCGCCGAGTAGTGACAAGCTGGATTTTTCTTTTTCCAGACTCTAATTATCTGAATTACATTAATTCAATATTTGCTACAAGATTGGAGAGCGAAAGGGTACGTGTTGATCATCAACACAAAAATGATGTGAATAAAAACGCAAGAGTCTGATTCCAGTACAAATTCAGTAACATGAATAAGTGTCTCGTTCCTCAATAGTCCGCTGACATTGATACATCAATCAAACAATGTATATCTGTACTACACCATAGAACATTACGCTGATATGAGAAAGGGGATCCACTGTATCTATAGATTCATACATATGTATATATATATTTAAATATATGCCAAATGAAAAATGAGAACAGATATAGCAGTGGGTCTATATCTTTACCGCAATCGTGTTCTTGGTAAAGATGGAAGGATTTCAGGTAAATCAAAAGGGACCTTCACCAAAATTTAATCGGGTTACTCGTGTCGACTCGTCAACTCAATTAAAGTGTTTCCGTAAACAACGTTTATAGTGGCAGGCGTCAAAGGCCAGAGTGCACTTATAGACTCTGGTAATTAATATTTGCACGTCTGCTATGTGGCGCTTGTTTTCGGAAATGTAGATGAAGATCAGAATATGTATTTCTTGAAAGTATAAGGTTATATATATATATGTATAAAATGGTAGTATTAACTGATGAAATTTCATTTACGTAACTTCTTAACACCAAATACCTTTGTCGGATGAGAATTGAAGTATTTGGAAATTAGGAAGGTCGATTAGTGAGGGGGGGGGGGGGCGCTATGCGGATTTAGACAAATTCCCACTTGTCAGTCAAAAAATTAGGTAACTTTTGGTATGGGCAATATGAGGGTTAGAACATAAATTCAGTAAACTCAATTTTTGTAAAGGCCGCACAAGAAATCAACAGGAAATGAATGTAACGCTAAATTTGCCCGAGATGCGTATCAGAATGCAAGCACGTATTCAATCTTCTACCCGATTCTTGCAACTGTTGTGTGTGAGCTCTGCTGCCCTTCATCAATCTATTTCACCCCGCTTGTTTCCCATTTATTTGGAGCCACAACTCGTTTTTTGTTTCAATAAATAATTACTGCACTGTTATATTGTTATTATAAAAAATTCATTTGACAAATATTATAAGGTCTATATTCACATGGAGTTCTATAAAAAATTATAGCAAGTGTTGTTAACTCAATGCAAATTAATAATTTTGTGTAAGCCTTTGAATCATTATTGTCAAATAACTTTCGCAGGATAGAGTTTTCTATTATCAACCAAATGCGAAATAGTAAAAGAACTTCTTCACAAAAATTCTTAACAAATAATTGATATGTCATTCGAACATTTTGATCAGGCATTTAAAAAATTGCTGGACAAACAGCAAAAGTATCATGAAATTTCCACGCATTATTTGTTTGAAATTTCTAGTTTTCCCATCATAGACACGAAAATAATAATGATCTATAGGTTTAGCGAAAATAAAATAATTTGTTCAGTTTAGTGCAATGTCAAGAAATAAATGAAAAAAGTTTTCAATTGCCTATTGAATCATGATTCATGCGTATATTCACGTAACCACATTTATATTATTTTTTTGTTTCTCCTTACTTATTCAACTATCAATTATACCACTATTTGTAGAACGGGCTATCGCGAATTTTGTTGGTTAACGCTCCTGCAATCTTTTGAACACGAATGACAGTTTGTACATATCGTTCAAGTCAATATATTTAATAAATAATCATGACACTAATGAAGCTTATGAATGGTTTGAAAACCATGGTAAGTTACTGGCAGTCAAACTGAAAATTGGATCTGAATGTGACCTATCAATCATCATCATGGTGATGTTATTTACTATATACCAGTTTTTAAATTTACTGGTTCATCTAGTCATGAGGTAACACAGCTTACATTTTTATGGCAAACAGAGCATTAAATGATATGGAAAAGTTTTAGCAAAGCTGCTTGCTCAGTAATTTTCATTTTCATGACACATTCTCATAAATTTCAATTTATTTTTCATTCGTCTTAAAGTAGTTAAATTCCAAGAAACAGTTACTTTCGTTAAGATATGTTTATATTAGACCTGGAATCAAATCGAATGTCGGATTATAATTAAAAAATGCACCGTCGAAATTCAGTCCTTGTCATTCAATGATGTCATATTTCATATTGTTTTGTAAATTGTTCTCAATATCACAAGAACTTTCCGTAAACATTGAGAATTTTATACATTTTTCTATTGAGTTGTTCATTGCTTAGGTATTAGTTTTAGTGAAACCAGAAGCCGAATTTAAACATGGCAGAAAAACGCTTAGATTCTCACATTGAAACTTACCGATTTTGAACAATTTATAATGAGAAATTCAATGCATAACTTAACGGGAATGTGTAAAAATACATATAATTAACGTTTGCTGCAGATATTTTATGAAAAGTAAACAGTATCACTCATAATATATAACTTGAGTAATTTCAATTAAAGCAATAGAAAGTTTACCCATGAAGTCTTTCAATTTTTCGAGTGACTATATATATGCCCATTATGTATTTCGATATACTCAAGTGTTATTACATAAGGGTATTACAGTATATAAAGGGATCGGATGTTTTTTGTATTTTTTATATGAGAAAACTGAGTTTACTGTGGATGCCCGTGCGTTTCAATATTCATCAACAGTCCCCAACTGTCTGCGGCGCCCGTTAATGGGACGCGGTTTCCCAGGACAAACGTGACCAGGCGTAGACGAATGAGAGGTAGGTAAAAAGCCCACCTGTTTATACTGTTAGTAAGTATGAGTATACGTACTATTCTGCATTTATGGTGAAAGTATATAAACGAACATGGATGGAGCCATTTGCACATTATTTACAAGATCGCATTAATTTTATAATTAAAACAAGTAGAAAGTGTTTACAGTAATTTTCTGCATTACCGTTTGGTTTTTCATTCAATTCCTACTTGTATTCTACTTATATTCGATAACTTTTTTTTCTACGTACCATCGGTGTTTATGATTGAAAATATACATTGTAGTATATAAAGTACTCCAGATGAAATGCAGCGTCTCAATGAATATTTATATCGCGAGTTTCTTCGTGGTTTATTAGGTTTAAGTATACTCTCATTCTTCAAATTTTTATAAGCATGTGAAGCGTGCGGTTAAATATATATATGTACATTAATATATACAGTAAAAGCCAGTGCAATGGCGGTACGTCTGGTGAACCGCAATAGCAATTACTGCAAGTAATGAAATAATTATTCGCTGGCAGGGTTGGCCTGAGACAGCTGAAGAGAAGTTCGGTATAGGTTGACAAAGAGAGTACTCTAGTAAATTTCTTCGTAAGAATAAGTCTGGAAATAAGATGAAAATTGTGAAGTGGGGCAGGTTAAACTCGAAGAAATGACAATAAGAGAGGCTGGAGAGTAAGCACTGTGACATTAAATGTAAACTGTTTGGAACTCAATTTTCCCCCCTAATTGTCACAGAACTCAAGAACGCATCAGTACACACATCTTTCATTCTTCCCCTTTTCTTCTTCCGCTCCATATACATATATTTCTGAATAAACTTGACACTTAAATTTGTGTTTATTATTGAATAGAAATTGATTTACTAATATTTTTCAAGTTTTTTTTATTAATGGATATATCAATGATATTTGTAAATATAAAATTTCGTTTTCTGTTCATCCCAACTGACATCTACAAAACTCTACTCACATCTCTATCTATTGTAATAATATACTCATGTCTTTGTCTCATGGAATACAAATAATTTGCGATTAAATTTCCTAACATTGTACTACATGTCTGATTGGGCTGATGGTGTTTTGTCTATTGTTGCTTTCAATATCAAGATAATACATTAAAAATTTCAAAATAGAGGTTGGAACATGGCCGCACAATTCAAGTGACGAGAACATTTTTGTGTATGTATGTTTAACGATTTGACAGTTATTGTTAGAAAAAAAACATAATAAAAAGTGTTGTAAAACAAATAAAAATGAAGAAGAACTATTGGAGCATCATGATGAAGAGTGGTAATATAGGGAAAATAATAAAAGATATAGTCAGTTGTGAGAAAGAGAAAATATGAAGGAAAAAGAAATGGCTTGCATCAGCTTTACTATCTTGAAATATAAAGCAGAGGTCATTCGTCAGATTTTCCATCTCACTGTCTTCTCCGTCCACTTTGTCTTTTGCATTAGCTCATCCGGTTCTATCAACGTCATTCGTAAATGTTGCTTTTCGTTCTCATTTATTGTATTTCATACGTATATGAAAGTTTAAATAGAATCGTAGCATTTACGCTACTCATATATCATCATGAATTTCGGTTGTGGAATTTATTATTAAAATTAGTTTGCATGAGAATTATTATACATATAGAGAAACTAGTTCGAATATAGGCCGTGCGTGTAATATGGGCCTCCCAGCTATAGCCAAAACTAGTACACCCATCCGTGACTGAGGTACTCCACTCATATTATATATGGCGGCCAACCATTGCCTGAAACGCGGCTAATTGAGAGATTTCTATTGTCGAAACATATTCAAGTAGTGTATTTTTCGGTTTTCCAATATTTTCACCGAGAATAGTTACTCGCCTAATATTACGATTTCAATAATAAATCTCTTAATGAAACTTATAATAAGAGTAAGTCATGAAGTCAAACATTACTTGGCATATGGTATTTCTTATTATTTTACATCTACAAAAATTTTATTCATAGTTTGAAGTAAGATATGTGATGTTCGAAATAGCGACCTAGGTCCGCATTAGGACCACGACGCATATTTTCAATATTTTTATTGGGGTCCAAAAATTAAAAAAATGTAGGGAAGAAATGGAATGAACGAGATACGGAGCTGTCCGTTGATAATGAGAAAGAAACAAATATTTATAATTTTTTTATAATGTTCATATCGTTCTTTCGCGACCGAGGGCGTTGATTTTACAACATTTAATCCAAATAAGATAATGTGCATGTTTCGACATCTTCTAAATTCAAAATTCGTATGGTAACAATAACCAATGAAGTCTTGCTGTGATACATACTTACGTTGTTACCCAAAGTGTAAAAAAAATCATTGTGACGAAAAGTGAAAAATGAAGTGACGATGCTAAAAAACAATAGGTGGACGGCTTATATTCGGACTAGTTCCTGTACATACTTATGTATAAATATAGGTATATGAATGGATTATTGACATTGCCTGCATTGATAGATGTATCATACAATTCGTAAATAAAAGCAGATCAATGGGTACACAGAAGAAAAAGAAGATTTTACACCAGAAAATACAATGTTTTTCCATATACATATTAATCTTTATAACTTTTAGTACAAAATTTTGTTAATGTAATATAGGTTTAAGGTTAACTCGAACTAGCGTTATAAGCGCAGAGTATTGAACTTCATTGACTGTAGTTCGAATACTATATATAATAGTGCTATTCCATCTCTGCTGCTGAGAATATAGCTATCATCGAGCGGGGAGTAGAGGAGATGATGAGAAGTAGTAGTAAGAACTAAGTTGTTGGAGAAGTGTAGAATGACAGTTGTCAAACCTCTCCATATCATCCTGTTCCTTTTCCATCGCTTGGTAAAGTGGTGATGTCCAACAACGTGTATATTTTAATCCACCTTCAATATATATATATATATATATATATATATATGCAAGACATACTATTCACGCAGCCGACAGATAGGTTAACCACTGCTTCTATCTATACAGACAGCAGTCTAAGCTACACCATAACGACGAAACAAAGTTTGTTCTGCATCGTCATATCTTGTCGAATTTTCGGACTTCCTGTTTATATTTGAAAATTGAATATTTATTCAAGAAGATGCAATTACTTATGGGAGTGGAGTCACATTTTTTACGTAAAACATGTACACATTGAAAGTAGAAAAACAATGCTTACATATGATAATTGACAGTCATCTATTATCAGACAGTGATACTTATGTGGATAGTATAAATTACATTAGAATGAATATTATTTAAAATTACTACGGCTACTTTATGAATAATAACCAAAATCATTTCCTGTATTAATTTATTTTTGGACGATATATTATATTAATAGTCGAAAGTATTTCAATTTGAGGATAATAAGACTTGCAATGCGGGATAATTCAAATCCACTTCAATGTTTTAAATGAGTGCATTATGAAATAGTAACTATTGCTATAGTTGTGCTTATAACTTTGGGAAGGCATGGTAACTATTACCATACGTAGAGCGGACGTCATCTATTCTTGAATTGTAGCTATCATGATACTCGTTCAGTTTCAGTTACTTCACACTGAAAATAACGAAACAGAGACACTCTGTTTTATTATTGACGAGACTTCAGTTCATTAGATTACAGATTTATGCACTGGCGACAATCTAATTTACATATAGACGTCGTAAATGATGAAGCGACACACCTATAACACACCTATCACAATCAGTAATGTGAATTGTCTAATGGATATATTGTACAATATACTTTTGGAGAAAAATATATTTTCTCAGTATATAACTGTGTAACGTTTATATATAATGAAATCAATATATAGATCATATGTAATTCATACAATACGTATTGACATGTAAGAGAAAGGATTTTCTTTTATTTTATGTATAAATTTTCTCTTCAAATTTCTACTATCGAGGCTTTGGCATTGTATTAGAAAAATCCTTCAAAAGCTGGCAATGAAAGAGAGAAAGGGACAGAAAAAACTGTTGAGAGGAATTTTAAAGAGAGTTAGTGTACTCTACTCTATTGTATACTAGCGTAACACTATAGATATAATCTGATGATCTTTATATTTTCTTTCGGTTTCAATATTAAATAAATTCATCATACTCGTATATCGAATTCATGAACTATATCTTCCAACATTTAGCATGAGTGAGTCAAAGTGTTAATGAAGTATCAAAACGCACTGTAATATAATTGATACTTTATTCATGTCGGATTTTTTGGGGGCAATAGTAAAAACGGTCCTGTGTGTCGCGCCATAAGGTTATAAAATTTCGTGAAGTCAACAGGGTATTCGTGTTGTGCATGATGACAATCATAAAGGCATATGGGTATGACATTCCCTACGTTTTATTTGTTCCATGAAAACCGATATTGATAAAATAAATCAGAAAAATATGTAAAAATAAAGTAGAAATATAGTGGCTTGATTTTTTTTTCAAATACTATTTACATGTTAATGCTGAACGTTAGTGTAGAACTTACATTTGAAACTTAATAACGTTAATTGTACGTAAAAACGACAAAGTAATACATATAGTGTTGTTCTATAAGTAATTATATTGCTATTACAGTTTCAATATAGACTTCTAATTATTCGTTACATCTATTAATTTGTCATTTATACTCAATTGCTAAAATAAAAAAATATTTGTAAAAAGTACGCAGATATCTTTTCCTGTGTGACCTTTTAGCGTTAAAACACGTGTTTTGAAAAATATATATACAGCTGTGTATTATACGTATTATGTACATAAATGTTTATTTTCATATTTCATCGCCATTTCGTTTCACATTTTTCACATAAATATTCATATTTTTATTCATTTGTGTGAAACAAATGTTTTGCTGCGAAATCTAGTTGACAATATAAAATAAATAAATAAAAATAATTTCATTATATTTTTTTATTATCTAGTGATGATAACCATAAAACATTTTAATTGTAGGTACTTGGTTTTTTATTTTTAATTTTTTCCCGACACGTCCACTCGTTGAAAATTTGAATATATAGATATACATATTCTGGACAGTAGTAATAAATAAACGTATAAACGTCGCGCGTAACTGTCTGTACGTGTAGCGATTACGCGGTCATCGTAGGAATTGTCCCGATGAATTTTTTTTTAGCATTTTTACGCACGTGGCATTTCCGTAGTTCACCTCTTCTAATAATTCTATATACGTTACACTCAGTCGCATCTCTGAAACGAAATGCGCGACCCAACCTCACTTCGCGTATAACCGCACCTGACCCAGCGAGCATGGAAAGTGGAAATGTCAGGCGTGGTGGAAATAACGAGCGACTCGTAAGTCTCACAGTCCCTGCATTGCCCTCATTCTCATTCGCCCTCACACTCTCCCTTTTTATTTCTTTCGTTCTTCCTCTATTACTCTCTTTCTCTTACTGTCATTTCCTTCCTTTTCCTTTCAGACTATTATACCAAACCCTCCCTTACGGGTCTCCCCCGCGTCACAAAACCGTTACGGCGCGTACCACCTTAAGAATTGTATATATAATATACATGAAAACGAGGGCGATAGCGAAAAGCAGACATTAGGGAAGTGAAATACGAATGTATAGATATATAGATATACATGTGTACGAATGTTGGAAAAAAAGTAATGTCGAAATGTTGCTAGAATGAAATACACACTGCGCTACTGGAGCTTAATCGTTTGGATTATATATTTCTCTTCACGTTTAAATTATACTTGAATTACACTTATATATAACTAACCGTTTGCGTTTCACACATAACATGCATACAGTTAACCGTTAAAACGCTGCATTTATAAGTAATATTGCTGCCAGCTTTCAGGTTATAGTGCCTAAAATATACGTGTATTCAAAAACTCTGTAGCATGAACTTAGAGTCTTTTACAATTTATCCGGAATTAAATTCATGTACGCGCGTTACTCATTGCAATAGTAAGAAGAGGCAATTCAGGTGAGTGTAAAATACTTGACTGATACATCAATATCGGTACATATATAGTGATATGTATACATTATGGACAAATAAGAGAATGTATCTCACTGGACACTCTTTATTTCCTAGTTAGTAGTGTTATAGATGTACTTGGGGGTAGAGGGATGGTGCTATTCAAAGTATATGGCATGTACGTGGTTGGGGCATTAACCGTTCGTTAGTAGCAGTTCGTTTCTCTACCCTCATTACCGACCACAGTCGTACAAGCTGTAACGAATTACTGGACGAGTATGCTCGTGTGTATCCGCGTGTGGCTGGAATGCAAATTGGATGAAACGTATGAATTTGCAACGTGTGTCGCTGAACCGACAAATGTTTTACGTTCACCTTATATATATCGCTACACTTTTTCACCTGTCTAACTCTCTGTAATCGTTTCGTTTCATTCTGGTATGTGTAATTCTTTAAATATGAATGTTTGGATAGCGATGTGCATCAAGACCATGGAAAAAATGAGGTATAATGAGGACCTTGTTCAACATTGTTTAAAGTTAATTGAATACATACTTGCTCATAAGGGGTTTGTTTAGAACGTGTAAATTCCCACTTATTTTCCTAACACCGCTGTTCATTGCAGTTAAATCATTATTTACATGTCACTCGTTAAGGTGCCTGTACCTAAATTTTTTTGTACTGAACTGAGGTGAATTGTTCCCTCACTTATAGTCAACATTATATGTGAGCTTGGGCGTTCAGTAAATTGACTCCATACGTTATAACATAAGTGATGACATTTAATTTTATCCTTCAAGCAACAAACATGCATAGATCTTGAGACAGATATAGTTTTATTTCTGCAGGGCTTTCCATAAGTTCTGGGTTTTCGGAATTATCAGCCTCGACAATCAGATCTTAATGAACGTTCACTATGTTGCCAAATCATATGTTCACTGAAGCGAAATTACTACTAATATCATTGTGAATACAGCGGTAGCAGCACACTCGATCAGGCCAAACATATTCTTAAAAGAGAAGCAGTATACCTTATATAGAATTACCAGTCGAAACACTGTAAATTTTTACAGCGCTTAATCGAATTGTATTTAAAGACAACATACCCTATATCGTTAATTCTTTGAAGTAGATATTTTTCTATTTAATCAATTTGAATAAATCTTAATATCTCAAGTTTTTTTTTCTGTCATTGACATCGAATCTAAATTTATAATTTCAAAGTTGACAGTGACGGATTCATTATGGTGATAATGAATTACCGCATATCTCCTATTCTACAATAAAAACGCTATATTGAACTTTAAAATTCTACCTCCAGATTTGGTAGCAGTTTGATTGAAATTGCATTTAGTAAAATGTTAATTGTAAATCATATTGAGGATTAACGGAAACGCATAGATTTTGAGTTCCTGAATTCATCTTTTTTTATCACAAAAAGGTCAACCCACATTAACCTAGGTAATGCTGAATTATAATTTTCTTCCGAAATATAATGTGACTTCATGTTATTAACAAGACTAAAAATATTACATGACACGAGGAATCCACACAATATGATGATATTCTGACAGTTTGATGAATTATATAATCGTGGTGTAAAATTTCTTACGCAGTAGATAGAAATAATGTCGACGATTCACTGCCATGAAAAATAATGGGAAACTTATTTTAAATTTAAATGGAAGAGCGCAATGTATCAATTAACGATGAGTAGCAGTGAAGTAGCATAAATGCTACATTAGAATGTTCCTCCGAATCTAGAACTGAATTTTATACTATATATCAATTTTCCATATGACTAGACTCCGTTACATTTCCCAACCACTGATCCCTCTATCAGCCGAATTTCAAATCACTCATTAATATGTTAAAATAATAAACAAGTACTACACAGTGCAATAATTAGGAAACAATATATTGTAATGGGAAATATAGTCAGCGCTCCCCATCAACACTTTATACAATTCTCAAGCGTCAAATAGAAAAAATCTTATTGTAAAATTGAATTATTTGATTGAATTATAATGCGAGAGATAATTGAGCCAGAACTACATTAAAATGAATACATGGAAATTAGATAACAAAATCGTGAAATGATCGAAGGACAATAATTAATCATTTAATTGGCCATTATCACCATAAGTAAAATCTCATTTTCAGTACATTAATGGACATAGTTCCAAACCAATGAGAGCGACAAGCAAGTTTCCTCATATAGAGAAAATTCATGAGTTGGACAAGGATGCCAATGGTCAACAAAGGAGGCCTTGAGATGGATACTCATTGTTGAGATGTTCGTTATCTCTACCGTCATCTAAGTGGCAATCACGTGACGACCCTAGATAAAAGACTAACGCAGCACATGATTACCGCGAAATCATCTTTAACACTTCTGGTCTACGAGCCAATTTGTAAAGTCGTCGCCTGGGAACTATCCCCAAGCATTGACCTATCTTATTGAATAATATTGAGAAATTAACTGAAAAATTGAATTGTTTGATCAAAGTTGGATTGTCTTTAAAATTGAATCATATTTTAAGAAGCATTATTATGTAAGTACAGCCAATTACAATATTGTGTGTGAGATAATTGTTGAAGTATGAAACGAAAGAATTGTCAACGAATATTATTGAATTTCCGAAAGTTTGTTACGCATGAATGCGCACTTTGATTTCCTTTATTCTTTCTCTAATTATGGATTTGAAGTAAATATTAATTGAATGATATCACAATTCGTGAAATTAATTCATATGTGTGAATTCTCCTCTGTAGTTATTCTAATTGTATAGTCGATTATCGTTTACACTGAAAACATCGCGGGTCGTTGTTGTGATTCAGTCCAGGAAGGGAGTCGGCGTGCAAGTTTATTAATTCTTGACCGAAAATTAATCTGTGTCCAAGAAAAATATTAATATTGTCGTATTCGAAGTAGCGTTTTCCATGAAGCCTAGCAGCCACTGACCCAGACCGTGTTCGATGTGGAATTTTTCATTGTCGTATAATTATAAAAAAAGTTCCTGTTTCAATGCCAACCGAAGATTGTAATAGTACGTAAACACCAAACACGGTGACGAATGTAATAAAAATACGTTATAAAACAATGTACAGTAAACTCTCTATTGATTTCTATTCCATACTTTTTATCTAACTTCCACTTTTACTACTAGTATGGAATATTAACCCTTACGGACCGTGTACTCATAATTGTGCGTACCAAATGAAACTACTGTTTAGAGGTCAAACCACCTCTTTTTTTTTTAATTAATTAATTAATTAATTATTTATTTTTTTTTATTTATTTTATTATACATTAATTTAATAAAAAAGATAAATGAATGAATAAATAAATAAAACTACCACGGTATAGCTCTGTAAGGGTTACGGCAAATTTAAAATGTTTACATAGCATTTTTCTCTGTTCATAATAATATAATAATTTTTGATGTAAAATTTCATCAGTGTAATTATCCGTCACGTTTGAACAATGATCACAATACTTTTCATATATATTTAAGAACAATTGATTTGATTGATTTGAGGCCACTAATATTCTTGAATATATACGATGATAGGCAACGTGTTGGATTAACGGCTTCGTGACTAATGCAGGGGCAAACAAGATAAAGGATATAAAGCGATCAAACCACGGTGTCTCGTGTCAATCATTTACCAAGAGGGATAACCTGGTCAAACTCGTTGTATATTCCCGATGGTATGGTAAATCGAAATCTCGCCCTGCTTTTATGCTATCACATGTCGTCCAGGGTCTCTTGGGATGAATCAAGTCTACACGCTACACATAGAGTATTATTGGATATATTGTTTCGAACGTATGTACATCATCGTACTTGAAGCTTTATGGTATTGATTATTGTTATTCAAATATAGTGGTAAAAACTATGGGGAAAAGTGAAAATAAAGGTGAGAAGCCAAATAGATAGATAGACTCATTCATTTACGGCTTGGCTGTGGCCATTAGACAAAACATATTTAGTGAATGATTGTATTAACGGAGTGTGCTTGATCTCCGTCGTTATACATACTGCATACATTACTATAAGCACTCAAATCGAAATATCCGTCACTTGAGTAATCAACAGTTTATTGCAGATGTACAGCTGCAATATTGATACACAGATTCATAATTATATGCAGTATTGCAGATTAACCACTGTATAATATGAAGTCTGTACTGTGTCGAAAATATTATCCAGATATTTATCACTGCTACAGTTTAGCTAGCATCAAGGAACGTGACAGTTGAGTGCCTTGAGCCAACGTCATGTTCCTGCTACCATCCTTCCACTTCACATGTTGAAATATCTCGAATAGATTACTGTTACATATAAGCCATAGTTTCCGGCAATAATGTTTGTATAATTTATATAATATGAATCGTTCACAATTGTTGAACTGCATTTAGACAAAATACAGTTTGTTTAAATGTATACCACGATAAAACCTCAAATGTCCCATAGATGTTGATGCATATATCAATACAATAATTAAAATAATGACTGTTGTATAATTCATGTCAATAATTAAATTATTATAATGCCAATATCGTTTACATATACATACAAACACGATGCGTTCAAATGGTATGTATGAATAATATTCAAGCAAAAAAATACCACATAGAAATATTATATCGATAAAATAGCACATCACAAAAACACCATATAGCTGAACTGCCACAGTATATCTAAATCTTAGATTGATAATAGAATTAATATGTAAACCGTTTTTTCGAATTTTTCCGGTAAAACATTATTAAATTCAATATATCTCATAGTGGTGTGTGATACAAAATGTTCTATTCCTTTCTGCATGAACGAGACAAAATGATTTTTTAATATATAAGAATATTCAACATGATGGAAACTATAGGACATGCAACTTGCAAGAATTGTTTGTTATCCAAGCCGAGGCACTATCATATTTTAACAATATGGTGTTGTCATAACATTGTTTCGTGATAGGCAAATACGTAACAGCTCCAATTCAGATGCACTGGTATCAATATTAGTCAATCGTAATCTATCTATAAAACTTATTATTTTTCAATAATCAATTTTGTACAGCCTCAAAACAAAAACAATTCTATATTTATTTAAAATCTATCGCGTTATATAAATGCACAAACAAATATGTAAGAGTCAATTTTAGTGTGTTGATTACACTGATATGTATGCTTTTCTATCTATCGTTTATATATTCTCAAATACTATCCAATTTCGAACTTATGAGATCCTATTGGATGTATGTTGATACGAAATTGAATGAATATTCGAATAATAATATCTGTAATATGCTGCCACATAAGTGTTTTCTTGTATATTACTCTATGTATCACATCCAATCGTAACTTAATGATCAATTCATTCTTTTCGCGAATACTTGCATTTATCGTAAACTCTCACGGTTGGAATGATTGCATTCAAAATTACACTTTAGTTCAAGAGTAATCAATATAGATACCTAATTTTTAATGTTTGCAATTTGCTTGAGCAATTTATTTACATTTCGTTCAACAAATAAAATACTGATTTCATTCGCAAGCAGTGAGAATTCGCGTTAAACTTTCTTCACCTTCGTTTTAATAGCTTTGTTCGGGTAACTGCAAAATTATAAGGGTGGCACAAAGTGTGTTATACGTGCACCATATTCAAAAGAGCTCCAGAGTGCGGCATGGATAGTTACTTCAATTAGATCAAAATGACTCAAATCGCTGTTTCATAATAGAGAAATGAAAAAGTCTTTTGCAGGTTTTTTCTTTTATATGTAAATGTTGCAGTATTTTGATATAGTGATTAAATCAAATGTTTTGAGCCATTATTGAACGTCCTGGGGGGTCCTGGGTTTACATCTATTGTTATGACCGGTTTCCTCCCATCTCTGTCAAATTTCTCGGAGTTATCATCATACGTATTACAACAGAAGGCAATGATTTATTTTCAATACAAAACATATGAATGAATATTATGTAAGTACTGATATGGAAATTACTCATTACATAGGCGTATATTTATACGAGTGTTGCCTGGATGGACAGTCGTCAATTATCTCGACATATGTGTATATATCTATGTATTGAAGGCAAATGTATCGGAAACGACGCGACAGAGGTGTTATCTTTCACGGAAGAGTATTAGCAGACCGGAAGTAACAATTTCCGTACGCAAACGTTTCTATTGATCTAAGTTCCGTTCTTCCGTTGTCGTTGGCTATTATCGCTCCACCACTGTTGAATCGCTCGTCCACCAGTCACATTGCAGTGTCATAACCAACGTCACTATAACTTTAACGACCACATAGAATATTTTAAACGATCGTCTGAAGAATATATTAGATAAGAAAATTTATCTCCTGAGTCATCATGTCATTTTTCAGACGGTAATATAAGTTAAACGAAAATCAAAATATGAACCGAAAAAAAAAAAAATTTAATTGTGATTGTTATGTTTAAGAATAAGTTTATCTGGACGTTACAAAAATCTCACGTAACTAATACAAATATTAATAACAAGTGATGACATGGATATAACGCCATGACCTATTAATGCGCATGACTCTGAAATCCCGATAGTACTCTTATACACCTAAGTTTTGACTGAAAACGCTAATAGGTAAATTATTCCGCGTCGTAGTTGGTAATTCGAGTGCAATTCTATGTCCGCTACCTACTCAAATCTCATGTTATTAACATTACCAGCTCGTTAGGTGTATACATTGTATATGTGGTGTTGTGCAACACTCGCAAAACTGGCATCTTTCTCTACTTAGTTGCATTGCATAGCTGCTATTCCAATGGGTGGCGAGCAAATGTTACTGTGGAGACTCATAACTACCTAATCATATCTCATTCCTTATAACACAGTTAGCTTATCGCTGTATGCAACAACACACCACGAGTGGTTTTTGTTTTTCCTCAATACATGCATACGAGTACATGCAAAAAAAATTATTCCTTCGAACTGTGAATATGTCTAATCTATACTTTTTCCAGTTTTTATTTATTTGTTTTTTCTTCTTGAACAATATGCATTCTCGATGTTTTCACCTAGAAAAAATGAATGAGATGGAATCTCATGTGATCGATAAAAACAGTTGCCCAAAGCATATCCAATTATATTAATATTCATAAAAAAATGTATTGTATTACCATAATATATATGATGGATTCCACGCCAACATATTATTCAATATATATGAATAAATTTGGGTTTAAAATTTCTATCCAATTGAAAGGCAATAGGTAAATTTTTTTATATGTTACGACTTTTCCTATGGCTAATTCATTCTATTCTTTTGAAGAATTGTCGTTGGACAATTTATTTCATATCTGAACGGAATGCTAGCATAAATTCCAGCCCCAAAACGGCCTGAAATATATTTTCTCAAATATGATGTAATATAGATAATTGGATAAATTGAGGATTGATTGTATTTGAGGAATTGACAGAACAATATCTCGATATGTGAGCTTGCTCGCGAAATTTTATAACTTACATATAATTTTAAGTTGTTATTTTGATAATTTTTATACACATATTGGCCTGGATATTCAAACAACCGAATACCTGTTGATTAAATTCAGCAGTAAACACCATTCATTCAATGCTTCCCTCAACGCGAATTCCCAAATACTAACAACCTGAAGATATAATGAAGTGGCTAACCACGGATGATTTGTAGACGTGTTGAGCCACATAGAAAACACCCAACACAATGTATAGTTGCGTTTTGTAAATGTTCTGGCAATTTAGGAGTGATGCATAATCGCGTTTCTGCAACCAAGTCCAAATTGGATATCTAAACTTAGATAAATATAAGCATGTAGATTGAAAATATGTTATCGGATATTACAACATAGTTTGTTGATGAGTATAGATGACTATTTTGACTATTTGACTATTTGCTTTCACTAACTCGAAATTCATCTGGTTATTTTCCTATGTATCTTCGTCGAACCATATCGTCGTAAAGATGAACTTTGTGTGGAAAAGACATCTAAAGCGGGGTTGCTGCGTAAAACGAGCTACCCTATCCTTTTTCCATACCACTAGATTTGTCTATACGACATTTTTCAAATTATATTCTAGACAAATATGCACATCACTGTCATAAAGTAGAAATTGATGGTACCACCGTTATTTGTAGATCATGTGTATTTTTAGTTAATTGAAACTATCATTGAGTTATCCTCCTTTATGTTCTGTCAAACATTAAGGTAGTAATGAATACAATCATTCTTTTCATATTGAATATGTAATAATCCAAGTGTACTCATGCTTATCATGGCCAATGATAATCTTAGTAGTTCAATATCATGTAATCCAGACATAAATATAAGTGGACATCAATTCTTCTTCTCAAATAATCAAGTTGACTTTAAGTTGGATAAAGTTATCAATAAAGTATCAACAAATACGTTAGATAATGGCAATGCTGGAAATAATCTACAATGAAGCTAATCCCTCACTATCATCATATTTAATATGATATGCATGAAGTAGTGAATGTATAGAAGTGAAATGCAATTTAATAATTATAGTAATAAACAAATCAGTATTCAGTTTAACTCACAGACTGCAGAATATATTTTACGATATTGGCTGTGCACGACACTATTCCATAGTCGATGACTTGTTGACCACCTTCATGTCATCTAATACACGATTTTTATGTATACATGTTTGATCTGGTAATGATATTTTCGAAATATCAAATCCACGAAATAACTCTCAATGTGATTATGTGTAGCCATAATTTACAAAATTGAATGGCATTATTGTGGCTAGACAAACGTTGAATAAATGCTGTCAACTGAAACGTCGATTGCGTTAGGAAGTACTATGCTCTGAAGAAATACCCTATTAGCAATGAACGTTCATTAATCGCTGAATATTGATCATCCCGATATAACACACTGAATGACTAGAATATACAGATGTAGGAATGAGCATGTTATTTTTTGCTCGCCGTTATTAACAACGACCACTTATCCTCTTTAAATGAACCAATTTGACTTTGAAACGGTATGTAGACAGAATATAAAAGGTAAATGGGATATTCGTGAGAATTTGTAGTATCATTTGCCATGATAAAAACAACTGTGGCCATTAGTCACACTTCAAAAATCATGAGAACGGTTCGCTATAATCACGATTCAGCATAAATCTCAAATAATAAAAAAAATGGAGAAAAGTAATAAATAAAAATTGTCACTTGCTAACAAGTGGAAATCAATCTTACTATGTTGAGTTTGAGACGAATGGTTCACTCACCGCGCTTAAATAAGGAACGTAGATGTCCGTGAGCTTATCAGTGATCGAATTTTTCGATTTTGTCAAAAAAAAAAAATGAATAAAATCATAGCTTACTTGAAAAGTGTAAAGCTCAAAGTATGAAGTGTGTAAAATATTTGAAATCAATGAACTGCGATACTGCTTGAGTATAGTTACATTTATATAGATGGAAATTAATTCGAGTAGAATAAATTCCATTTCAGACATTGTAAGATACCATATTAAGAAAAACCGTCTCTCTAAGTAATATTATTTGACAATAATATCAAACTAAATTTTCATTAAATTGTAGTAAATTTTTGAATAAACGTTGTTTGGATGGCGAAAGTAATTCAAGTCTTGGAGATTGGCAGTGGACTTGGAAAGTAGCTCAGTGAAATATTAAGGATATAATAGCGCCTATGTATATTTGTTTTATTCCCAACATTCAGCGCACCATATTCGTTCTGTGAAAAATATTACTGATTAGTTGAATAATGATAATAGCAAATGTAAATTCATGATGAGATTTGTACACCTAGATAACTAATAAGGTCATGACTTGAATAGACTAAATTATGAAAGAACATGATAATGAAAGGTTATGGAGAGGAAGGAATAGATGTAAAAGAAACTAAAGGTGGAATACAGAATAGACGGTTGAGAGCGGTGGTACGCGGTCAAAGAGCAATGTGAGTTGCTAAGTGCGCCACGTTGGTCCATGCATGCTAATATCTATTTTCCGGGTTAGCACGCAGTGCCTACGGCCAATAACTGAACATGTTCGTGTTATGAAACGTATATAAGCGACCGAATCTTGCGCTGCACGATTTCATAGGATTGTTATACGGTCTTTGATCTAACATGAGTTCATGAATTTTTCGCCGCTTTCTATGTTCACACCTCAACCGCTGAACACACCAACTCTGTGATACGTTTTCTCATTTTTCCACAGTCAAGCCGAGAAATCGCTGTGCAGACATTTAACCATCGCTACCACTCGTATTACCTTCACTAGCTATTTCTCTAAATCGAATTTCCTTCTTGAGATTCGTACACGCCATCAAATTACAGACATTTTCCTTTGGATAGTGTTTTCCAATTATTAGTTTGATTCATTTCATACCAATTGATAAATACGTTCATGTTATAAAAGTATTTGTATATTTTTTATGAAAAGTGTCACTTCGACATTTTCAATTAATTTTATTTTGAGAGCTTCTGTACATTTATAGAAGTATCGATATTGAATTTTCAATGTGGAACAGCAATTACAGCGCGCCAATTATTCACATTAAGTAAATGAGTAGAGAAGTGAAAGAAATATACGAGAAATAGTATATAATGTAGTAGCGACAGAGTTGTTAGTTATATGAAAAAAAAATAAAAATAAAAAAATAGGTGAAATGTATACGAAAGAGGTGTAGGTAGCTTTGGCGTTTTTGTATATCCGGTGATGTAATGGAAGAGTGCCTGGGTGAAATTGCAACAATTTAACCGCGTTAATCACCTCACAGTTGGAACCGCACATTTTCCGGGACAACTCTCACACAATCCATGAGAGAGTGACGCTATACTGAGCTGTACCACGCCTAGTTGCATACTGCCGCATTACTCGACATTTGCACCAATTAGCTTTTTATTCTCATTAGCGGGGGCTAAAAAATAAACCACGACATATCGATTTTTTTCTAATACGGCTTCGGACAAACAGAAATGTCACTGAACAAAAACGAATCGAATGTATACCTATGCATAAAACGATTTATACGATTGTGACACATAAGTAATATTTGAATTTTGTGATGGGCATGAAAAAAGTAACTGTGACATCCAGAATCGTACTAATTCTAGTAATAACCATGACTAATGCAGATTTGAATGAAATATGTCGGCACATATGAATTGATTTCCTGTTTCTTTGAGCCAAAATCCAATAATTTGCTAGACTGTCAGTAGAGATATTGGGTATACTAAAATTAAAATTGTCTTCAGAGTTTTAGATTTTAACTATTATTCAGAATGTTTTTGAAAAGAGTGAGAGAATAGAGGTCGACACATACAGGTTTTCTTGCAACACTCATAATAATGCTGTATTTAATTAGATAAAAATCACCATCGATGAGAAAAAAAGATTCAATAATGTATCACTGAATTGAAGATATATGGCACTATAGTTCTTATCCTCATGAAAATAGAGAGAAATTTTTTATAAGCACTTGTAAATAATTTTGAAGCTTTTTCTAAACCACTAACGCTTTTCGTTTTATTGAACAATCCAATGAAAGTTGATGATTTCATTTCTTTGTGCTCCCAATATTGTTCTGACGGTTACAAAAAGAATGGCGTAACGGACGCTCGGAAACATGTCATGAGTGAACGAATGAAAAAAAAAGGATAGCGCTGAAAATCAGATTTATATTATTGAATCGAAATTTCGTAAAATCGTAGGTGGACAAATGTACTATCTTCAAAGTTGCTTGACCATGATGAAATCTCACGGAATGTGATGAATTGCTATTGCGAACTTTCGCACTCTCTGTCTATGAGAATTTTTGAAATACCAGCGTGAACATTGACAAATTATTTTC
>CAJUYH010003126.1:0-34697 GCA_910591685.1 Galerucella tenella | reverse complement strand
GTTCTCTTCATGGATGGAATTGACGGAAGATTCACCAAGGCTGAAACTCTGGCATTTCCGATAGAATCTGCAATTATATTCTGTGGCGTCGCTATTGACTTACGTGATATATTGCTAATATCACTAAGAATCGTTTCTATTTCAAGTTTCTCAGGTTGGTTGTGATTTCCAGATATACTTTCAAGAATATTCTTATTCTCTATACTCTTCAGTCGTCCCTTACAGCCCTTGTTGAAGTCTTCGTATTTCCAATATATAATACCTTTTGCCACTTTGTCTTCAAGATAGAAATATCCATCCAAGTATGCCTTAGTTTTTCCGCGCGGTGTTTCGATTAATTTAAGAGCTTTGTTATCTTTCATCTTTATAATCTTTATCGATATCTATTATAATATAGGTACTCACTTGTCAAATACCTGACAGACTGTTTAACTTCACTGACAATTATTGCGAAGTTCACTCATATACAGGGTTCCTCGTGCGCCCATTTAGCGGAGGCGTCGCTATATGGATGCACTTGAATAATGTTAGTTAGATGGTAGGTGAGTAAATAGAGTGTTTTCGAAAAAACGCATTTTCGGAATAAATGTTTTCGAAATGAAGGTTTTCGAAGAAGGAACCTTTCGAAAAGTTGTTTTTCGAAAAACATACCTTTCTAAAATAATAATTTTCGAAAAACTGTTTTTCGGAAAATTGTTTTTCGAAAGAATGTTTTCGAAAAATTGTTTTTCGAAAACGGTGTTTTCGAAAATATTTCCGCGACCCATACACACTGGTTGACGAATTTCCACTTTTTCATTCATTCTCGAAATAATCTATCAGGTTAAGTACCATTTTTTTGCTTGAGAATGCAAAATATCGGAAAATTGCTTCTTATTATTCATAATATTGTAACTTTGAATTGTCAAAGTGACATAGCTGACATTTAAATAAAAATTTCGCTGGTGAAAGACTTTTTAGTATCGCTGAAAACTAAAAGTATTTTTTCGTGAGATACCGTTGATGTGAAGTTGGTTACAGAGCGGTTATACCCCCACCAAATGAATTTTAAAGGTTGTTATCGTTCATGATCTCTCGCGAAAATCAACCGGTTAACCGGAATAAATAAACATAACCTCAATAAAAAGTGACGAGTTACAAAGTTTCTTATGATTTCATTGTTCCTATTGTTCGAAAAATGTTTTTTTTTAGTTTTAACTATAATTGCCGATTTTTTCGGTACTACCCTTCTCGTAGTTATGTCATCACAAGTAACGTTGCATATTTCAGTTAGGCTACGAGTTTCGGATAATTATTTTCACCCTAGGGTGAATCATATGGATTGATTAAGCAAATATAATGAAACGGTGTTTTTTCAGCATTTCAGAATGTAAATAAACACTTTTTCGCAGTTACTAGCTCCGTGGATATTATACATAAAATAATGAATTATCTTTGATATTATACTGAAATTTCAATCAAATTTCTCATTTTCAAATGTCACTCCTGTCAATTAAATTTCTATAACCGCCAGTAACCATACTCCTAGGTGCGGGAACTGAAAGATTTGCGTCACAAATTACGTCATTAACATACTGAATAACAGTTCCCGTTATATCAACGGGATCTCGCGAAAAAATACCTTAAATAGGTACATATCCTTTTTTCTCCCGTCAAAATTGCATAAGTCCTTCTTATTCATCTTACGGATTTCATTTGGAAGTTATAATGAAACGCAATAAAAGAAAACAAAAACGGTGAGTATGTCTTTATTGAATCGTATGACCTGCATGATAAGACTGCATTTGACCATATCCTGGGTGAGGGCAACGAATTGGCGGTTTAAACAGCCAGGCAAGTCTCATCAATGCCATTGATTGGACGGGAACCCTTCTGCAGCCGGCGTCCCAATGTCGGCAATGGTCACAAGGAAGAGGATGGATCCAGAATGGTGGGAAATATCACCAGAGCAGCGACAGGAAAAACAGTTCATTACAGTGCATTAGTCAACTTCCATGGGAGACCTAATAGACGAAGTTAGGAAAACTGTCAAGTATAGTAAGTAGTAGGTATATTAAATGGGCACTGCAAGCTCAACAAGTATGCATAGCTAATGGAGTTCACCAGAAATTGTCGATGGGAAGCCACAGGCATGAAATTACATGGAAGATTCGATTGGTTATTTGAAAAGAATCGGGCTGGAGAATATAATCTAGATTCAGAGGACCACAACAGATCTAAATAGGTCGAAGTGGAATAGGCCCGATTAGCCAGCTTATCAAATCCAATCCAATTGGAGAACTAAATGGTGAACGAGCCCAAAAGCTGTTTTAAAAAGTTAAGTTTAGTTAACTTTTGCCGCGACCTATGAAACATATCGGGATATTTAAAAAAACGCAGTCGAAATCAAGCGAAACACTTGGTTTATTAATCCATGTACATTTCAACTTCCTAACTCGAGTTTCTTTTCAGATGATTGATTACACACAAGAAGTCTAGACGAGACGCGTCTACTACTTTCCCGCGGGAAATCTTTTTTCTTCGAGAAAAACAGCATTAAGTGCACGAAATCAAGGAAAAGTTCACGTTTCTAGCATATATTTTCAAGTACAATTTTTAATTTATGTAGACGGTTTTAAATGAAGAATGGATTCTTAAAAAAAACAAATATACTTTTATTGTGAGTTTATGTCTTTTGGTGCCCTTTTTAGGTTTCCGTATGTCCTGGGAAAACGAAATCCTTAGAGGATTGCACGTGTTTCGACTGTCACAGCCAAATTGATCCAAATTTACAGGACCGTTTAACTTTGCTTCCCATACAAGTCTCACGAACACACAATGTAACATAATTTGATCGATTTATTATATGAGAGACCGCATTTTGGGGGTGAATTGAGAAAAAAATTGCAATCTGCACTTTGTGACATCTTCAATTCAAGAACTGTAGACTTTTTCTGGTCCGTTGTGGAAAAATAATTTTTGAAGCCATAAGCTGGGCATTTAATTTTCAGCCGCTGTTTTTTCAAAAAATTTCTGTTTTTTTTGCTATGATACGCTTTAAACTTTGGCAAGTTTATAAGAAGCCGTGGAAGGAATGCAGTCGAAAACATGCGACATTGCCACGTTCAACTATGAAAAAGCTAAAGTGCTAAGTATGTAGTGATAATTATAAGAAAAGGGACTTTTTATCATTAACAATATTAACAGTATAATTAAACGTTAATTCTTCAATGTGCTTGTTTCCTTGGATTTTTTTTATTAACATTCTTTTTCCAATTTATGAATATTAAGAGATGAGCACTTTTTCAAATTTGTTATGGGCTTCTTCAAGCTCTGGCAGCGTTGTACGAAAACCATAACTACCACACCCTACGAATTACATGATTGGTGATTTTTATCGAAAGCTCACTTCTTATTGGCAAGCGAGTGCGTGTGTTCTTCCCTCTCACTTCGTCAATTGACTGATATTGATTTATCCAGTGGCGTTGGTATTGTCAATGACCTTTGTATTTTCAATTTTACTTGGTAAAATAGGTACCGTACGCCATTTGTACCTTTATGACAGATATGCACCATGTGTTTCCTCGCCTCCTACCGATGCCCCGTAGCTTCAGATAAACTTGCCAAACTATAAACGGAATGTGATCGTTTTAAATGTTTAACATTTAATCCCGACACTTGACAGATGTCAACTGACTGTCAAATGAAAAATTATTTAAAAAGTGCATATTCTTTTGTATTTTATGCCTCTTATTTGGAATTTTAGGCACAATTTCTAATTTTAGTACTTGACAATTTTGTCACAGATAACCATAGTAACCACAGCGGATGAAACGTGAAGGGCGTCAAAAATAGACCATTTTCCATCCAGAAATTAGTACGTGATAGTATATCACACACCGAGGTGGGAAGAGTTTCATCACTGTCGAGGGATTAGCTATTATCTTAAGACAGAAATGAAACTTTCTACTGAGGTTTGTATACTATTTTATTAACAACCATCATATCTAGATCAAAATTAATAAATATTTGTTTCGTTCTGAACACACCTGAAATATTACATTTGACAACTATTGTCAGATGTCAGATGAAGTCTGATGAATATTAGGTTCGCGAATAATAAGGAAAATGTCATCCGATGAAGAATTGATGGATTGTACCCCTCCAGAAATAGGTATTAAAATATTTATCAATGTGATATATTTTAAATATCAAAAATATTCATCTAAAATAGATATTAGGTAAAGATCACATTATTTTAGAGGGCGGGAAGTAAAGGTTTGTAATATGACACTTTCCAACCTTCAATGACGTTGGTAATGATAGCATTACATATATGGTTGTGAATATAGTAGTTTTCTCACGATCACATAGGAAAGTGAGATTTATCGCACTGTCCAGTTCTATGAAAAGTGGCCTTTATTCATACGCGTAAGGAGAAAAAACTTATCCGTACGTGTACGGATAAAAAAACTGTCAAATTGAATATTGAAATGCTAGTCTACTCACCCCTCAAATTTATGTATATGCCAAATGCGTATTTCCTAAGTTAATTTTTCCATATAATAATAATTTTAGTTTTAATTTTTACAGTGATTCAAATGAATAATTAATTCTGAATCGCAATATTTATGTAACAAAAACAGTTTTATTTCTGATGTTCTATTTCCAATTGTTGTTGGTTGTTAAAATAAATGTTCGTAATATTTTGTGTACCAATATTTATTCTTTTTATGAAGGCACTCTTTTTCATCGCATAAAAATAACAATTTTCTAGGCCACTTTCAAAGGTAAGTAATCAAAACTATATAGAGTAATTACAAATACACATTATGTAAAACCTCTCACATCTATATGATGTGATCGTAGGAAAAATACCGTACATTACTCGTGTAAAAGTGATTTTTCACACTCGTTTGATTGTCGCACTCGGCTCATGCCACGTGCTACAATATTTCCCACGTGTGTGAAAAATGTCACTTTCCGCACACGTTGTGTAATATACTATTACCTAACTAGTGCGAAAAGTGATACTTTTCCGCAAGCTATTGCAGATGGCCGAACGACGCTTTAGCGGAGTTATGAAAAAATCTACTTCAAAAAAGGTTTATATTTTATATAACCAGAATATAATAATTATATTATATTATACACTAAAATGGAAAAATAATGACAAGCATTTTACATTTACAGTAGCATGAAAAGGACGCGAGGGTAGAAAATATCTGAAAAACTAAAAGAATTTTCACGCGTGAGGGTCCATATCGATGTAAATATTCACGCTCTACAAAATTTATTTGAAACATTTTTCGATATTGTTTATGGTTAGGCAATTTTCACTATTTCCCGGGTGATTTTGTCTCCAAGAATATGCTCAATCGATTCCTCATGTCAAAATAAACTTTATGAAACTTAATCGGAAGTTCACAGTCTTTTTTCTTGGACTATTTTACATTTAGTATGTGTAAAGAATGAATGAAGAAAAAAAGACTTTGAGTATTTCTCCAACTATATATATACTTTTGTCAACGTATTGAAACTTGAAAAAAAAAATTAATCAAGTTCTTGAATCATTTTGTGATATTCTATTACCTATACATTTCCATTAAAAGATTTCAATGTCCTTTGAAATTGTAAACATTTTCTTTTGAATCGTTTTGCTTTGCTTTTACTTTCAAGTTTACTCTCATTTAATGTAATTTTTATTAAGTAAAAGGTTCTTTTGTTACATTCGCTAAATTCTTCCATTCTTATTTTATTTAGATTTCATTTTCAATTGTTCCTTCAAACATCATATTTCAGTTCATCAAATGAAATCATACTTCATTTATGTTCTTGTATAGAACCATTTCGTGGAAGAGTCAATACAGTGTGGAGCTTTGGATTAGGAATAATGTTGGATAAATTTGTGTTAAGTATATCGGTAACAAAAATCTGAAAGCAGTAAAAATGAGCTCAGTACTATTTGCAGATATTGTGTTGTGGTGTGATAGCAAATAAAGATACGATGCAAAAGCTAGTGAATATATGTACCGAAGAAATAGAAAACATGAAAATGGAAGTGAATACTAATAAAACTGAAGTGATGGTCATAAAAAATTGTGAGCAAAACGATCAAATAATGCAAAGAGAGACACTGGAAAGAGTAACTTATGAATATCTGGGAACTATATAGACAGGTGGGAAAATAGAAGCAGATATAAGAAATGGGGAGAATAAATCAACGAGTCTAAATAAGACAATTGTGGGGCATAGAGATATATTGATATGGAAGTTGAAATGAAGATCCACAATACAATATCAATACCAATAATAACATACGCAAGTGAAATTGGACATTGAGAAAGAAGGATGAATCTAAAATAAACAAAATTGAGATGAAACACCTAAGATCAGCAGGAAACAAAGTGGGACAAATGTAGAAATGGAGGGAAATAAAGGGAAAACAATTAAATTGGTATGGACATGTTTACAGAATGAAAACGGACAGAATTGCAAAAAAGTTGATAAAAGCTGGAAGTACTAACCTTATAGGAAGGGGTAGACCGAGAAGTGGATTGATAAACTGAATAAAGGAGATAGGTGATAAAAAACGGAAGACTCTATAATAAATGGAAAAATTAACAGGAAACGGGAAAGAGTGAAAGCATTGGGTACAAGAGGAACCGGAATCCTAATCCGACACCTGAAAAGGTAGAAGGAGAAAAGAAGAAGTGTTTAGGATATACACATCTAGGCAGATATATAAACCGTCTATTGGAAATATCTGCTGAAGGTGTCGAAATAATGAGAGTTTATATGGTACGGTGAATACCATTTAATCTATAACAGCTCACTCTTGAACAAACACCCGGTACACATGAGAAATAATTTTTTAACAATGCATATAATAAAATTAAGACAATCTGTAGGATATGAACGGTTAATAACACAAAACAAAATTTGATCAGAAGGTCGACATTTACGGTATATACAAATTTGAAATAATGTCACAGAATTCCATTTCTTATAAGATAAGTGCTATACATAAGCTCAACGTGGAAGAAAATAAGAATGATACTCCGTTAAATTAGCAAACTTCAACATAAATCCAAAAGTTCTGACAGAGTCTGATAAAGTAGTACAAAGTCGACATCGCTACGACCTAAGCTCATCACTCATCCGTCAAATTTGTTATATTCTATCGCTCCAGAATTGTTTATTAATAATATTAAATATTAGAGAATACAATAAAAATGTCAAATTTATACTGCATACATGCGAGGCACTTCTCGATCGGGAAAAACAGTTATTATTTGACCAACCGCTGAGCTACATATTATATAGCAAACACCAAAGTTAAAAACTGGTGAAAGCTAGTTCAGCAAACAAAGGTGCTGGACAGTGAACTATTTGGTTGTATTGATTGATTAGTTCGGCACCACCAGTCTTTTATGTTCGCTTTTATGTGAAGAGACCAGTAACTTTTATCAGGATCAACAGTCTTTTCATCGGGTTCTTCTTATGGAAATACTTCCTTGGGTGGTCATTGAAACGTAAACTGATAGTTAAAATTCCAAATAATAAAAATATTCAATTGTTTCTTGAAAATGTTGTATTTTGGTGGGATAGACCACAAGTCTATCTGGTTAATTTTTCAATCATGAAAACAAGGAACTGTGCAATAGTTAATATCGTAGTAGCTGTATTATCTAAACGTTTCGTGGATTACTGCACAGTTCCGAGGAACACGACAAGTTCCTCTAGAACGAAAGAAGTCCTTTGGAATTGGACTCAATTGTGAGCCAATACTGGAGCCATTTGGTTGTTTAATGGTACCTACCGGTTACTGATGTAACCAAGCTCCTAGGCAAAGTTGATGTCTTCTCCTTGTTCCTAAATTGATCAAGGATTTTTTTGAAATGAACCTAAAAGCTGGTGTATCCACTGGGAGTGATTTTCTGAAGAAAAGTCTTATTAAAGAGTGGGAAAGTAAATTTTTCCCTCGTTTTAATTACATAGGCTGCAAATTTTTTTAAAATTTGTTTGAATATTTTTTTCATATTTCAATAACCCTTTTCGAATTTATATTGTGAACTTCGTTACCTACTATTTTTGGTAATTCATTATACCGGGTGTTTTAAAATGACACTTATAACGTTTGCATTTGGATCTCTCGTAAACTTGGACAACATTTTATAAGAATTGAGCGGTCCAGCCTATTTACTTTGCGAAATACGGGGTGTTAAAGTTATGGAAATTTGAATGTTTCAATTTGATAACTTTAAAATGGATGAATAAATTAATTTGACAATTGGCAGGTTGTTTTTGAATGTGAAAGGGCATATTTTGATGAAAAAATATGTTTCAATTCTTGATCCAGTGGTGTACATTTGGAAGAATATGTTACCTTTCTCCTCGCATTTTTACGCCACTGGCATTTGAAGCTATTTCTATTTCATTTTGTCCAATTTTACGAGAGGTATCCTACATGCGAACGTTGTGTCATTTGAGAACACCCTGTATAATATATTTCTTTTTCTACTAAGTTGTTAATTAAATGCCAATTTTCAGTTTCATAATGATACTCATTATAACACTGGTTTTCATTATAAAACTGAAAAATTGACCAATAGAAATCTAGATTTTCAAATACCCAAGTAGGCAGAACCAATATTTTCTGTAGAATGTTTGACTGTTTATTTATTTATTTATTTATTTATTTGGGATACAAACAGGACAAACCCATAAAAGTATCCACTAATGGTTACACATAATTTTACAAATTAGGTAAAAGAGAAAATGACAGTGTTTCATGACAGTTTAAATCTTTAGCGTTAGTTTTTAAAAGAAATGTCGAGCACGAGACCGAAAATACTTAATGACCAAGGTAAATACATGTTTAAACTTATTATTTTTGTTTACAATAATTTATCACCAATATTGTATAACAGTAACATACTTATACGCTTTATGCTATCATTTCAACAATGTCGTCCCGTGACGCAGTGGGTAAAGGCGCTGCATAAGGTTTTTTTCGATCTGTACATTCCGGGTTCGAGTTTCGGGTAGTACATTATTTTTATATATTTTTTTTAAATCAATTTATTCGTAGAAAAAATAGTGTATGCAACTCTCATGCATGCATGCCTTTGGCTCGTTTCGTATCCCGGTTAATGCTTGTGTATTAATAACCCATCATTACATGATCGTTACATAATATACTATTATCTATCAAATTTTATTTTCTACACAACAATCTGTAGTACCAAAATATGTTAGTATTTTTAAAAGCAGGCGGCAGCAGTTAAAATTTAGCTGATTATAAGGTCAATTCTATAAAAAGTGGTTAAGAATTAACGGTACGCCGTTATATTTGACAAAGTTTCCGCTATTATAAATGTTTTAATTTATACATAGTCAAGATTATGATTCAAATTTTAACATGTATGGTATCCAATAAAGAGTTTTCCGTTAATACTTTATAGCTTGATATGCATACAGACTAGCAAAAATGGGTAAGCAGATTTTTAACTGTGCGTTAAAATTTAACATTTACTTACAGAATTGGTCCTATTGAAGATTGATTTTTTTCTCTTAAAATTTTCTTCTTTTCTGAATAATTGTTTCTTTTAATATCAATATGATAACAAAGCCCTATGAACTGGCTTTGTTATCAACCAAATTTAAAGTCAGTTAGGCAAGACGAATTTTTTTCTCCATCATTCAACGCCGTAAGTTAGTAAGTAGTTAGTGTCTCATCATGTTCTAGGAGTCTATTTTACAAGATATTGTAGTATTGTTAACAATATCTCTGAGTAGAATTGCAAATTTTCAAAAAATATACTGAAATAATGATGTTCAGTTCAATTTTAATTTCACTTTGAAGTATTGGAAATTGGTTTTTGCCGCGCTAATCTGGTTAATTCCAATATTGTCACTTCATTTATATTTTTTAAACAAGAAAAAAAAAACGGCAGACTCACAGCACAATATCGGCAAATGATCGAAATTGTCCATCAAGCTTTATGTCACGTACGGAATAAATGCAATGTTTTTAATCATACTCTCCCTGTCAACTGAATACAGGATATTTACATTAATGAATGGACAGCATTCAATTAAATGGCATTTTGAAATTAATAAATCATATTGACGTTAATACAGACAAACTCTATTTTCTGATAATTATTGCAGCTATTCATACAGTCGCTATTTTATTGAAATCGAAGATACAGATATATGACATTTCCCTTTACTACTGACGTCAAGTAGAATTTCAATTGAATGCTGCAAAATTTCCAATTTATTTACCAACTATTCTAATTTTATTTCAATGTAACTAGTATGGCTTCGCTACAAATTTCACAGATGATAGGGAGAATAAATAAAAACAATGCCAATTTTCCAATACATTTATTTGATACACAACATACAATAATTCATCGTAAAAATCATAAAGCCTTTTACGCTATGAAACAGTCGTTAGTAAAAGGCCTTTTTAGTACTTTATCACAATATAAATAAGTTTTGAATTTATATTATTTATAATAGAATGCGTACAACTCAACAAATCTAGTATCAAAAATGAGTAGAAAAAATCAACACCATCTATTGAGCAGTTATGCACGGGTCATTTCTATTGTATGATGTATTTTATCCAGTTGAGTGACTTATTGACTTCAGAATTAAGTAAGAGGGTCACAAAATAAGGTCAAAAAATGTACCTAATATTAATTTTTTCCAAGTAGGATAATGTTTTTTTCCCGGACTATATTTTGAACAACAGAATGCATAAAAACTGCTATTTCAAACCAAAAAAAATTAAAAACATATTCCAGATTAATTCAGAATTTTCACCATTTTCCAAAGCAAAAGAATAAGAGGATGGAAAATAGTACCTATATTGTTTTCCGAGTAACGGAAGTAACATTTATTGAAGCAAAAACAGTTGAAACACAAGTTAACCCTTGACGTTGGGCGTCAATGAATTGAAAAATTCTTGGTACTTGGTACTTAAAGAAATACAACTGATTTTGAATTTGGATTTTTGTTACTTATGAAATGTAAATATAGAAATATCCTAGATATTTATAATCAGTTTTTACAATTAATTATTGGATTTATTTCAGTTGTTACAATGAATTTATTGTATTGAAATTATTTTAAAATAAATAATTTTCTTGTATTTTCCTGTTAATGGTTTTAATTTATAATCTCACTTACAAGTAATATATCCAAAAATTTTTATTCAACTTCAATGTCAGATCAAAGTTATGTGTTGTTTTATTGGAACACCTTATATTGTATTACTATATTATATAGTTATGGGCCCTTGACAAGTGTACAAAATTTTGAATTAATATATGTGTTCAAAATGGGCAATTATAAAGGTTGCTTTTTTTAATATACCTCAGTTATTGAAACAAAAATGTAATTTTCCAAAAAAAATTAACCAAATTCAATAAACAACGCGAGTTTGTAGTAAATTTATCAGCATTGTCTTCAAAGGGCGCCAGTTCCCTCAGAAGGAACTCTTAAATAAAGGTTAATTAGGTTAGACGGACATCTAGTATCTAGAACTTGCTTTTGGTTAGATAGCATATCTTTTGTTAAAAATTTGTCCGTGAATTATACTCCAAAAAAAAATTCAAATTTCCCAAGAAATTCTTTAAGATCTCATTAGTTCGAAGCAACGACTAGAGAATGAGGTTACTTTGGCTTTAGAAAATCACATTCGATATTACCATAATTTCCCCAGTCTTAGATTAGACATTTTAAACGACTAAAAATTGGAATTCTAGTAGCGAAAATAAAAAAACGGAGTGATCAAGACAGATAAGGTTATGGTTTAATGCCAGTTGACAATTGGTCCAGTGGTTATTGCAGCATGGGAATATGTGTAGAAATTTTAAATTAACATGGACACAATTCCTGAGAAATTTGGATTGAGATTGAAGATTTTGGTATAAATGGGGAAATAAACTCAATAATCAGAGTATGATGAAGTATTATGTTTCGGAAAACGGAAATAATAAATATACAGGTTGTCCTAAGGCTCCACCGAATCTTTAGAATGAACCAAGCCGGCGAATATAACCACAAAAAAATAATAATGAATTTTCACATTCTTTCAAACCATGAATTCTCATCAATTGGCACTTAGTAGCCGTTAGTAATTTATAAGTAATAAAATGAAGCTTCGATTCACCCCGCTCCCAAAAATTGTATTGACAGTGACAGTGACATCATAGAGCAACCTGGCTAGGTAGCGTTTTTGTCTTCTGACAATCTTTTACAATATAATAAATCGCTGTTTCGTTAAGTTCTTAATGTTTTGAATAATTAATTAGTGTCATAGAGATGTTACCGTATTAATTTTTTTTGTGTTTTTGTACTTAATTGTTGTGCAACGTTCTGAATATTTTGCATATACTTGCCGGATGGCCCTGCTAGCTGAGGCCTTTCTAATTGTAGAATAAGAAGAAGTACATTGACAGTATTCACAATAATAGTTGCTTTTTTCCTACCACCGATCTAAGCTAACCTAAGTTAAACTTAGCTAAGCTAGCGTTTGTTTTGCCAATGAAGTTAGATTTACTAAGCTCAACTGACCTCCCCCCTTACCTCCACCAAGTATGCCGGATTTTTAACTTAGCAAAATTTCTAAGCTAAGTTTAATCGCGAATGCAAAGAAAGTCACTCATTATTGACATCTGATAAAGATTCTAACCTTAAAAATCTTTTGGAGCTCTTTTAATAGAATTCGTTTTGAATTTTTATTTCAATTCTTAAAAGTTCACCTTCTTCCAGACCTGTTGTGTTGTTCTCAATGTGGATCCAGTAAAACCATTTTCTGAGCTACTAGTTTCCTGATTTTACTGGTAATTTTTATTTTAATTAACCTCAGAAGTTGAAAGTTCTGATTGGGTAAATAAATTTTTGATTTATTAATTTGTCTACCTTTCCAAATTTGTTTGTATGCAAATGCGCTTGCGCCGATATTGTCGACTTAACAGCGTTTGAAATGTGCGTTCGAACTTCAATTCAGCTCAGCTGAGAATTCTGTAGTTAGCTAAGCTATAAGCCGATAGACAGAAAAAAAGCAACTAATAATTATACGTTTAAAATTTTATAAAATATTTGACAGGTACTTGGAATAAGAAGTATGAATTCGTCAATTTTATTAGTTATAATATATATTCAAGTGATTGTAGAAAAAATGTTATATGTATTGCGAGCTAAAAGTCTCAAGCAATTAACGCGCTCTGCTTCGCGTCGCACGTTAACCCCTGCTTTCGAACAATAATTCCTCACTTTTCGCTCTTAATACATAAATAACTATTGCCCACCACTAATTATCAACATTGAAAAAACTTCATATTTTTGTTAAGTAGGTACCTCATTGAGATTGCTTTAGTACTTTTAACGTTATGTGTATGGAAAAAACTTAATTGTCAAAAATATTTATCTACTCTTTGTACAGTATAGTACAGGGAATTAAGCTCAAAAAAGGGTAAAACCTCGCAATTTTTTCGTCCAGCATGGATTGACTAGAAATTTTAACAGGAGGTAGGTGATAGCCGAAGGTTCAAAATCTATATCAAACCGAAGGGCGCTAAACGGTTTTTAGGGGTGAAAACTACCCTTATTTGTCAAAAATCATAAAATGACATTTTAAACCTGAAAATGGGTAAGATTTGGTTTGGATAACTTGAATAATGATGGTTTTGAGCTTTGGAATACAATTTTATCATATTTCAACCCTTAAAAAGCAGCCCCTGTTACAGCTTAATGTAAAAAAAATCACGAATCTTTAAAAAATGATTTCGCCTCTGATTGATTTGCATAAAAATTTGGGATTAGGCTCAACTCACCCTCTGCTTCATATATCATGTCATGCCGACGAACCCTGATTGTTTCTTAGGGGTGAAAACTACCCCTAAATGTCAAAAATTAAAAAATAGCATTATAAATCTTAAGATAGGTGAAAATTGGTTTGAATTAGTAAAATGATGAATTTGTTACATTTCAAAATACAATTTTCTACTTTTTCAATCCTCTAAAATCAACTGTTATTAGTGTTAGGTATATGTAAAAAAAAATTTTTGCCAAGAGAAAAATAATTAATGCTAATAGGGATTTGTTCAATAATTCTGTAAAAAAAAATGTGTCACGTGCATTAAGTAACTTTTCAACCTTTAAAAACCACCCTTCACAACATTGAAATTTTTAGAAACTATTGTAATAGATATAAATTGAAAAAAGTAGACTTAAACAAAAAAAAATTGATTAACATAAAAATGCGCTGTATTGCAATTTTTCGAAAAAAAATCGATTGGTTTTTTTACGTATTTCCTTCATTTTTGATGATAAAAATTTTATTCGAAAACGATTTTGTAGGGTTTTTCAAGAACTACAAGAATCTGTGAGTAAAATCTCTCTAGATCCTTTCGTTTTTAAATGGGGTGAGTTTAAAGGGCTAAAAAAAGGTGGTGCTCGTGCGTAAATAGACGTTTTAAACGGCTATATCTCGTCAAATGTTAACTTACAGGAAGATTTTTGTCATAAAAAAAGCTACAATTTAGTTTTTTAACTTTGCTTGTACCTCTAATATTTTCGGAGTTATTTTGAAAGAAAGGGTAAAAAATACAAAATAATGAAAAATAACTTTTTACTTCAAGACATAATTTTTCGAAAACTATGAATTTTGAATTGGTCAAACTTCTTGGACATATTAACCATACATGTACAAAGAGAATTGCATAAGGGTAAAGATCAATTTTAATTAGGGGGGTACTTAGGGGGTTGTTTTCACCGATTTTTTTGTATAAAAAATTCAGTACTGACATTATTTTTGTCATAATTCACTCAATTTTGATGCTACAGGCCTTTTTTTTAAAGAAAGGTCTAGTTATGCTCTTTGAAAAAGATTCTATGAGTTTTCTACGGAAAATGCATCATTTTTCCGGTATTTGACTTTGAATCTATCACATTTTGCATTTGGGAAAAAAAGCTAATCATTGATGGGCCATATCTCGGTTCCTATTGGTTTTAGAAAAATTATTAAAAAAGGGTTTTGCTTGTTTTTTGAAAAGTTACAATTTTGCTCACTACAGTTTTTTTGATAAAATGCATAATTTTCGAGTTATCCGCGAAAAACATATCAAAAACGTCGTTTTTTTCCTCTAAAAAGCGTTACTTTCAATCGCTAATAACTTAGAGAATATTGATTTTACAAAAAAATGTATGGGACATTTTTTGCTTAGAATCACTTTTTCAATCGATTCCTGTAGTTAAAATGTGATAAAAAATTTTCACCCCCGGGATGGGGTGGCAACCACCCCCAAGGCTTTAGCGCCCTTCGGTTTGATATAGATTTTGATCCTTGGGCTATCACCTACCTTCTGTTAAAATTTCAAGTCAATCCATGCTGGACGAAAAAATTGCCAGGTGAAATGCTTCATTCCTTGTACTAATATCAGGAATTCAAAAGTAGTTACTGTAAGTGAGGATTATAGAATTTGTACATTCATCACATGAGTTTGTTGAAAGAAAACTAAACTTTTTTTTTAAACTAAACATTTTTAGATCAATAAAAAGTATGAGAATTTTTCATAGTAGTTTTTTATAATTTTCGGTTTAATACGATCAACATAACATTCACAGAACTTAAGAATTATTTATTTATTCAATAGAGGTAAATTTTGGATTTAGGAAATATATTTAATAAAATGAAGAACTGACAATTATTGAGAATTTTAGATATGAACACCATCTTAAAAAGGAAGAGAACCACATAATTCTTATTGAAAAAACTTCAAAATCATGTATCTGTGACGATAAAAGTGATCTACAACATACAGAGTGTCTTTTAACCACTAAGGAAATTATGTTTGAATAAATAATAAGACATCCACAAAGTAAGCAGATAATAATAACAATAATAATTTGCGTTTCCATGTCGAATAAACATCTGTTAATATTTCTATCTTCGTTGTAACATATTCGTATGTAATAAAAATAAGGGTATTAGTTGTTATCCACCCCATTATGGTTGATTATTTAAAAATCCATCAATAATAATCTAAGAAAAACTATGTAGCAACTATATATAGTTGGTCGATAAATATTGGGCCCATATTCCATTTTTTTCTCCTCAAAATTCTCTCTCAAGACGCACAATACGGCACTTGAATCACACCAAAAACTTTCCAGATTCACTGACTTACATCCGTAGCGCCAGATACCGTGTAAATATTATTTTGTTTTTTGTTGGGGTGCTCTTTGGATTTGATCGTACAATGATAAAAAAACTCACAGAATTCATAGCACAACACACACATTCCTATGATTAAAAACGTTTCCATTACTTTATTAATAACATTCGTTGTATGACTATTGAGAAAATGCGAAAGGTACGATTTTCAAATCCGCGAGTTTCGGAAAATATGTCCTCGCTGGAATAAGGACGACGTAAAACTGGCGTATGGTCCAGGACTCCAAAGGATGCTGAGGAGCGATGATATCCGAACGCTGCCGAAAGGTGTGTATTTAATTAGATTATACTAACCTTTAAATGGTGTAGGAGGAAGGATGTTAAAAATACGTCATTCATTTCACAAAATGTATTGTTATGAAATTAAAATAAATAATTAGTTCATTTTCATAATTAACCGAATATTGATATGAAAATCTCAAATAATAAATAAAAAAAGCAGAGGAATAACAATTTGAAATTACTTTACTTCCAGTTTCCTGCATGTAAATTGTCATTTAATGAAGCGTGTTATAAATGTCAAAGGTAATAATACAATACCATAGGTGTTTTCGATTATTCACTTTTGGCTGCTGGTAGCAGCTCGTAGTGACTGAATTTCGTTCGTTTATTACCGTGCGTGACGCCCAGTTTTACCTTCCCGTTGCCCCTTGAGCACATACCGAAAAGTATGAGCTTCAAGCCACGGACATTAAATATTTGACGTTTGACCGGTTTGACGTTAATTTAAAGGTTAAGATGGTGCCGATTACGATTTAAACCTTACAAAATCGAAAGATAAAGTTATTTCGAAAAGAAAAGCCCGTATGGTAAAAGCCATTTTAGCGGTGGGTATGGCGTGTACGGTTTTTCAAAAATGTAGAAAAAACAGTTACTTGGGCATTCTCGAGAGCGTCAGATATTCATACCACGTATGCCCCAAGTGCCTCTGATAACATCAGTATACTAATCTGCCGGTTTGCGTGGTGGGGGTAGGCATATAAAGTAGTCAAAATTCCGGAAAAAAAAATTTACTCGAGCGCGTGAGATTTTCGGAAGGGGTGTTAAGTAGGCCCCAAGGAAGCTCCCTCCAAAAAAACTGATGATTTCGGCCGGACGATAAGTTACGACAAATTTCTGAAAATGTAAAAAAAAAGTTCTTTTGAAATACTCGAGCGCGTCAGATTTTCATGGGGGAGGTTCATCTCGGTATCCTCGAAGCATACTTTCTTAATCTGACAAAAATGTTGTTGGGTTCTCTTAATCTGACCGAAAAAGGTTTTTTTGTTTCTGGACGGCATATTTCTGTGAAGCGATGCTCAGTCTGTATTACATGTTTATGGCACATTCCTTCTTTTTTGCTTCAATTCTTCTCTCCGTTTTGCTTACGGTACGTCCAGAAAACAATTCGAGGATCAACAGGCTATTGAATAATATAAATAAATGAAACTGTACATGTTAATAATACTTTTGTATACAGATACGCGTAAATTTATTTGTCGAGGAACTTTAGAAAAAAAATTTGGGATATAATGGAATAACATAATTTAATCATCGTTGTTCCATATCATTTTTTTTAACAACCGCCGTCTTCGAGATATACTCAAAAAACGGGAGTTTGTGTTTTCATGATGCTTTAAGTCAAAATGTTTTAACTTTGGACAAAATTGTAAAGAAACCTTTTTTGTGTAAAATGAAATCTCTTTTTCTTATTTAAACTTTTTTTTGTAAAATGTATCGTTCGCGACTTATATGCCCCATGCGTTTGTTTTTTGGAAGACGAAATGGCAACTCCACACTTCCGGTCATGCGGAGGTCGGCAGATTTTGTATTTTCAGTAAGTGTGGATTTATGCAGCAACATTTAACAATTATCAATTAGAATTTAACAATTAACATTTATCAATTATAAGTTAAACTACTCATTTCACTATGTCTCCATGTATGCAGACAATTAACAATTATCATTTCTCATTTATAGTCCGAGAGCTAGCCACGTAAAACGCATGTTAAACGGTTCCACCTAGATTTTTTTAATCGATGCTCTATGAGCCAAAAAACCCAAAGCCAAATTTCTGCCCACAGGTCGGACTGCAATAGGGTGTGGCGTGGGGGTAAACACGACGTTTTCATTAGGGCGATTGAGCACATGTGGTTCTCCACTCTGCAAGTTGTTTCCATGTGTATTCTAGCCCTCCATTAGAACCGGAAAAAAATGGCAGAGCATTTCCGGGCTGCGAAGTGCTCGGCAGAGTGATGTAAACACGACGTTTACATTGTGGCGATTGAGGTCATGTGGTTCCACTCTGAAAATTGTTTCTATGTATAGTCTAGCCCTCCACTAGAAGCAAAAAAAATGGCAGAGTATTTCCGGGCTGCGAAGTAATCGGCAGAGTGGTGTAAACACGACGTTTACATATCGCTAATTTAGCACATGTGGTTCCACTATGCAAATTGTTTCTATATATAGTCTAGCCCTCCACTAGAAGCCAAAAAAAATGGCAGAGCATTTCCGGGTTGCGAAGTGCTCGGCAGGCCTCGACGGCGGCGGCCGCGGTGATCGAAATTCGACTAGCGATGAAAAAAAAATCAATCGGTACCACTTTATCTTTGATTGTTTATTGGGTGTCGTGCCATTTGCATACAATTATTATTTAGTGCTATTTGCGTACAAGGGTAGGCGGTTTGACACGTAGCGAAAGAAACACTATTTGCATTTGATTATTCGATTTACTCAATCGATTATCGGCTATGATTATGTGAATAATCGATGTCTTGTCTGTTGTGGAGCTTCCAATATGACAGCTGTCAAGATATAATATTTTCATGTGTAAAAGAGTAGACGTTTTGTTTTATGGATAAATAAGTTATTATTTTCATTGTTTAATAATAAATGCTTTATATTCAGAATTTTTGTTATTATCAAGTGAGTATCTACACTCACGTCGTAATCACAATCATATCCGTGATAATCGATTTAGTGAAGGCAGAAGAATAATCGAATCGAATAATTAAATGCAAAGAGCGCACACACCACGCGACACTGTCATTTCCGACAGTATTACCACAGTATACCAAAACAACGGTATACTGTGGTATTACCGAGCGTAGAGATACTACAAATAGAGGCTTCGAACCCGTCAGCATATGAGAGAGATAGAAAGTAGGAGGTTTATGTTGTCTTTCTCCGATAGCGTGTTTGCTATATATACACAAACAAAGACAGAAAAACCTTTGGACATTCCCACTCACAGAGCGCCCTGTGGCTTGTTGCCTCTATATGTAGTATCTCTATGGTTTAACCTAATTCTAAGCATATAAAACTTTGAAAAATTGTCAAACTTTACAGTTTTTCCAAATTTTCTCCGCAATAAAGTTGTCCATCATTTTATTGTTAATTTATACAAATGGAAATTGACATTTCCAAAGTCATTAACATTTTCAATTATCACAGATAAATTAATTAACCAATTTGAGTTTGTTCGTTGTTAACCACATCCGAAAAGTAATTGAATTTATAATTATTTGTTTTGTGTATACCTTGTTAGTGTCGAATTGAAAAAACATCAACACAAAATGTGTTCATTTACTTGGTCGTCTTCGTGCAGTAAGAACGTTGCCGAGTTCCTTTTCACTCGCAAATGAAGCTCGAATCTTTAGAACTGGTTTTCATTTACTTTAATGAAACCGTCTATACAAAACGAAAGGGAGATGTACAGTTCTTGTGTCATTATATTAATTGAAAGTATAGTAGCATATTTCGGAAATGATACCCGTTGGTAAATAGTTCGAAAAAGAAAAGAGAAAAGATGAAGGGAGCTTGAGAGGTGTAGTGAGATTGGAAAATGGGGTAGGGGGTGAACGTGCACTTTGCTGGAAATCTATTCACAGTGAGTGAATTTTGAATATTTTCGTGAAACTAGAAAATTCTTCGTTGTTTGACGGAAAAGGAGGTAGGGAGTGGAAACGTGCATCCTTGTTGGAAAAGAGAATGAGAATTTGAAAAATTTTTAATATATGACAAAATTATCTCGGTATTATTAAGACCCTAGGGGTATTACTACTGAAAATATTGGGGAATTTTGATATAAAAAATGATTTTATTCGAGTGTAATTTCTATAATGTGAAAAAATTTGTTCTCCTTTATGCACACCCTCATACAATTGTTCTTCATGAACTATAAAAGTCTACGCAGCACAATATAAGATTTTGTTATAAAATATAACAATGCTTTTTGGGTAAAAATTGTTTTCATTACCCAGAAAAAAAAACCTAACATCTTCAATAATATTCCATCACTTCAAAACAACAAATTAAATATTCATAGTAAATCATTTGAAATTGTTGACAGAAGTTCACTTTTCTTAAATGAGCCTATAGATTATTAGCCTCAAATAAGATCTACTTTATACCGAAAAAATAAGTATTTCAGTATAATTGTACATTTATTGTTACGAGAAAAAAAACTTATTTGCTACAGATCACATATTTCTTCACCCGTAAGAAATCACATTAGTCTACAAATTATGTGGCAATTGAAACAAAGAATTCTCACCCCACCTTTCCCTATTATTCAGTAACGGTCACCACCTGTATACGTTTGGCGTCAGTCTGCATGTGAAATTAGTTTTTGCAATTTTACTGATTATTTTGTTTTTGTGAAGTATGTGGTTGAAGTGCTCTGGACAAAAATAAGTTTAATAATAGAATGAATGAATTGTTAAACTCATGGCGATTACAAGAATTGTGAGTTATCTTTGAAGGTAAGGAAATAAATGACAATTATATTCAAGTAGGTAGAAGTAACAAGCAAGCGAAATGAACCTCAAACATACACATTTCTCAATTAGACCTATCAGATCTACTCCAAGAACTCCAAAAAACTACTATGGGAATAGGATTAATGAGCACACTTAAGAATAGACAAGGCTATCTTGTGGATGCCACTGTTGGTTATGTTTTAGATCATGTAGGTATGTTTAATTTTAACAATGTATGGTTTCCATTTTATAAATGTATGGTTTCTATTTTAAAAATGTATAGATTCCTTTTTAATAGATCAAAATATTCAGCAGCAAGTTTTTTATTCCTATCCTGCTTTCCTACTAAACAGATTTATGCATAAATAGAGACCATTAATTTTTATTAGATTTAAACATGTTTGTCATAAAAATACTGTAATTTTAATCTGTGTCTAGACTAACCATCGACCAATTCGATCGACTAGTCTACACATACAAAACGAAAGTCAACTTTGTTATTCGACATAGTCTGGAAACTGCTTAGACAAATATTTGTGAAAAATATATTTTCCTAAGTAACCTATAATTATTTAGAGAACCGTGTGGAAGTTGCCCATACTGCTTAAATACACCGTGAGCTTTTAATATATTTCTAAATATTTAGAAACATTTCGAAAGCTCGGTGTATTGAATAGTGCATGTAGGTAACTTCCATAAACAAAAAACAATACCATAAATAATTCGGTTTTTTAGGGAAATATAAAATTATGGTTCGGTTATGATTAATATGTTGAATTTTAGTAAAATTCAATAGTTTTCTTGAAGAAGGAACATTTGTTTCCAATAAAAAAATATAATTTGCTGGGAAAATACATTTTTTACGAATAAAAAGCATATCGTTAACCCAGACAATATACTTTTTTATGGTGAAGAAATATATTTTACCGATACAATACGTTTTTTTATGATAAAGAAATGTCATTCTGCCATAAAGTAATTTTTGTATAATAAAACAATATAGTTAGCTTACAAAAATAGGTATTTGTTATTGAAATTTTAATTTAAATGCTTCCAAAGATTAATATAACTATTTTGTCATTGTACCTCAATAAATGTTGTTTGAGACAAATATGATTTTACGAGAAAAAATGTCATTTTCGATAGATAACTCATTTTATTGATGGCAATGAATATGTTTTCATTCATCACTAATATTACTTCCCGAACTTGAAACAAATCCTTTCTTAACGACAAATTAAATATAAGTAGACCATATGGAAAATCATATTTATTTGACATAATAAGATTTTGATTGTCACAAATGAATCTTTTTCTCGGTATACTTCACTGTATACTTATCAATTGTTATAAAAATCCACACAGTGGCATAATTTTTTACAGGGAATATTACCGTATGAACTATTCCACATTTTGTTACAGGGGGCGCCACGCGAAGGATTTCTAATGATGTAATATTCTTTTTGACGAAACTTATTAGAGATTTTGATTAGAAAATATGACATAATCATCATTCCTACCCAATATTGTCACTCTTGTCTAAACACGATATTATCATCCGTTTTCGAGAAAAACGCAATTGAACAGAATAGCGAAAGGGAATTTCAAGTAACGGACAATAAAAAAAAAACTCTATTTGATCGATAAAGCATAATTAAAAATAATGTAACATAAAAGAAACAAACTTTAATTAGGTATATGTTGTACGTGGGTTCCTTCGACTTCCATGCCTTTTCTTCTAATTCTTTTAATAAAGAACTTTCAGACTTCAAAGGAAATATTATTGGTATGGTTTTTAGTTTTTGTTAAAACTTTTATGTTCATATATTTGGAGAAATCATACGAGGATACCAAGGAATAGAATTTTTTGGTATAGTCAAAAGCGCTTTTATCGTGCGGATAAAATAATGATGGTTGATGTTTCCTGCGCACTGGTTGACGAATTTCCACTTTTTCATTCATTCTCGAAATAATTCATCAGATTAAGTAACATTTTTTTGTTTGAGGTTGCAAAATACCGGAAAATTGCTTCTTATTATTAATATTGTCACTTGGCGAAGTGACATAACTTAGGTACATTTAAATAAAAAAAGTTAGAACGTGTCGCGGGACAAACGGTAGGAACTTTAGTTCCTTTCAAGCAAAAATTATGTAATACATCTGACGTTATAGATAAACATTTTGCATATTCCTCTGTGGTCGAGTGGTAAGGAAACCAGACTCTCACGCGGTAGACCCGGGTTCGATTCCCCGTGAAGAAAATTTTTTTATTGTTAATTTTATTTTCAAATAATTATTCTGCTTGATAATAATAACGACAACAGGTAGACGTTTGGAATATTTAGCAGAATATTCATTATTATAGATAATGGTACGGTACCCTTCATGAGGGAGTCCGACTGGCAACTTTCAATTTGAAATTATTTTAAGTTTATAGAAATTTTTATTTTCTAGATTTTTTCTTAAGTGGGTCGTAGAAAAATATGCTGTTCGACTCGTGTGGATTGTCCATATCGCACTTGAACGATTGAGCACTCGTGCGATATGGCCATCATATCCACACTAGTTGCACAAACTACTATTTCTATCAAAATATGCCCTTTTACATTTAAAAACAACCTGCCAAATGCCAATTTATCCATCCATTTTAAAGTTATCGAATTAAAACATTCAAGTTTTCAAAATTTCAACACCCTGTATTTCGAAAAGTAAATGTTCTAGACCCCTTGATCCTCATATCATTTTGTCCAATTTTATGAGACGAATCTACATGCAAACGTTGTAATTACCCTTAACGTTCGAGATACTTATACCATTTTTTGCGCGATCGTATTGAAATAAATTCCGAATTAGATAATTTAAATTTCTTCGAAATGAACGGAAACTTAAACTAGTAAACACAACCTACCATCCTGACAACCGATGCTGTGAATAAACAAAAAAGATCAATCGCGCAAAAAAAATTATGGAAATAATAGTAAAAATTTATCCGAACAAATTCATGTAGATTACCAGCACTGCGAATACCAGCTTTACATAAAATTTCAATGTAGCATCGGTGGTTCAGTGGTAGAATGCTCGCCTTCCACGCGGGCGGCCCGGGTTCGATTCCCGGCCGAAGCATATGAATCGCTGCTTCGTAAACGAGAGAGAGACTCAGGAGAGAGCACACGCACGCAAGTAAGGCACATATCGAAGCAACGTAACGTAACGCTTAGATCTTTTGCGTCGCGACCCCCGGTCGCTCAAACCTAACCTGACGTAAAGAACTAAAGTTCCAAAACTTCGCTGGTGAAAGACTTTTTAGAATCGCTTGAAACTAAATACATATCCTTTTTTCTCAAGTCAAAATTGCATAAGTCTGTCTTATTCATATTACGGATTTCATTTGGAAGTTATGGCAATAAGAGAAAACAAGAACAGTGAGTATGTCTGTGTTGAATCGTATGACCCGCATGATAAGACTGCATTTGACTATATTCACTCTTTTTTTCAACGATATTTCTTTCGAAAATATTGAAATAGATTATTTTTGTTAATATTCTTTGGGAATTCTATTTTCATAACTACCCCTGAACATCATAATACATTAAAATTAAATTAATATTCACTAGTCTTTAATTTACTGAAATATCATCTTTCCCTGTTGGAAATGAAACTTCAGCTTCCACAGTTTCACCTTAATATTTTTAAACGTATCCGAATGCAAATTATCTTATTTTTAAATTAAAAAAATCTCCAGCAATCAAGGGAATTTAAATTGCCTAATTATCGCTTCATCGAAGTTAATTTTTTTTGGTTCAATTTTTTTTCCTCTCTCTCAAACAAACCTACCAATCCTTTAATTAAGCCTTCAAAGGATGTGCCAGGCATAAATTGAGATCCTATCGAGTTTTTCTTAGATTTAAAATCAAACTCCAGAAAAGTTTGGTGAGGATTTCGTTGAAGGGAAATAACAAAGGCTCCCCCTCCTCTAATATTTGATTCTATCGGAATTTAATCATTTATTTGATGTTAACAGCAAAGCTCAAGGGACGTTCGTAGTGCACAGATTACAACTCGGTATATATGTTACAGGGAGAGTTAAATGTAGAATAAATTCCACAGAGATTTTATACAAAATCCGTTATTAATCAACCAAACTATGGAAATATAGATTCTCACATGTAGAAATATCATAATTAAGAACAAATCTTGATGTTGGAAATTCAAAGTTATATCACAGTATACCAAAACAACCAGTAGTGCATCTCAACTTCGCGCATCGGTTGTGCGCAGTTCGCCATTTCGGTTTAGAAACCTCTCAAGTTCGGCAAGGACGGCGTATTTTCTACTTCGGTTTAGGGACAGTTTAGTTTGGTTTAGTCGCGTAAGCAGTGGCGTAGTGTGAATTAAATTTTTTTTAGTGACAGTAATCAAATAAGATGAATAAAGCTAAAACAGGTGTGGTTTGTGCTGCAAAGGACTGTAAAAGTAAATCATATTTGTATATGAAAAAAAAGTTTTTTTAGATTTCCCTAGTCTGTTTTATTTATAAAAAATGTATATATAAGAGTTCGATTTTATTATACACTTAAATAGAAATACGCATAAATAGAAATTTCAAAAAAGATATTAAAGAAAGAAAGCAAGAAATTTATTGATCTTTACAAAAAGTTATACAATGTTATGCCAGTTACTTCTATAAATAAACAAACACAACATGTTTAGACACGTTATTACACACTGAAAGTTTAAAATTCATTTACATAAATCCAACATGATTACATTTATTTTACATTTAAAATGGAATTTTATTTATTTAATTAAATTTAAAAGAGTGAATCAATCTTCATATGAAGATCTGGGCCATTCAAAATCGAATACCTCCTCAATCTCATAAATGCCTGACCTACAAGCGCCTGTTTTATTATAAATTTTAATTTCTTGAGTGTAAAATTTTTCCATAATACTGGAAGAGTGTTGTAGGTACATCCAGTGGTATACGTGTTTATTTTTATGCACAAAATGTATAAACAAGGTATTGGGAGAATCTCTAATTTAATAAAAATAGGCCTTGCATGATCTCTAACATTATAATAATGATAAGTTAATTATTTGACGTCATATTTAATGAAATGAAATCTTAATTTGTAATTAAATATTATTGGATTATGGAATTTAGTTAGGTTTTTAATAAAAATAAATAAGTATATCCTCTGTTTTATTACAATTTGTTTTGCTATTGTTGCCGATTCTAAATTCTCTAGAGTTTTTTCCTTGTAACATGTTCAAATTGTTTATTATATTACATTCACAACATTAATCTACTCAATAAAATTTTCTTCGAAACATAAATTCAACAACTTTGAATTTTACTAATCCTTCCCTGTCCAAAAAGTAGAACTGTTAGTTAATACGGACCTCGTATCTAAACCCGAATGGCCGTTTCAAGGCCAAATAAAATTATTGCGCACAAACGATGCGCGAGGCTGAGATGCACTACTGGTTGTTTTGGTATACTGTGGTTATATTAACAGATATATCCCACAGCGGTTGAAATGCTAACGTCTGTTCTAGTCGATAACTCAAATCGAAAAGCAAGATGGCTGTTTTCGATTCACAGTTAACCACCTCCACTTAGGACGAGTTTTGCGACAATTGACACCAAGTCCCTGGTTATACGATACGGCAAAGCAACCGGAAGAATAACAAAAGGCCACTGTAAAACTGTATGTGAATTAATTTATTTTGTAATTATATATTCTTGATCTTGGAAGTTTCCCCAACATTTCTACGCAAACCCCATTAAAGTCACTTCAGTTTTATTAAAGTTACAGTATTTAATATATATATTTTCTTGTAAATTCAATTTTCCTGAAATTGACAACATAATGAAATGTGTCATATTTCGTAATTAGGAAAAATTTATTATCCGTAAATTTTATTTATGCAACAGACCTCCTTAATAATAGTTTCGCTCCTTCGAAAAATTGTTCCAATGCCACCTCATTATATAATAAATTTTTTATTGAGATACTTGGTTTTTGATTAGAATATAATATTTATATTATATATGAGTAATTTGCTACTAATGATTATGAGCTATGACAAAAAAAAAATGCCATCTTAAAGCTGACACTTCCGTCTTCAAAACGCCCTATCACAATTATTTATACAGTGATGGGCAAATGTGTGGAACCAAGTAAATATCTCTGGAATTATTAGAGATATCAAAATGAAATTTGGGAGGTGGATACTGCAGTAGATTGCCTATTTGTTTTTATATTTTTTAACAATTTTGAACTTCTGGTTTTACCGGAAGTAATGTCGATTTTAAAATTTGCAATGGAACGCCCTGTATATTATTTTAATTTCTGATGAAACATTTTATCACGAATACAAAAATATCGGGTTCGATATTTTTTATTTTTATACCTACCGAGATATTAACAGAAAAGTTACTGAGGAAAGGAAAAATCTAATATCCATTAAAGAAATAATCATAATTATTAACTGAAACTAAGTGATTTTCAAAACATTGAAACTTAACTAAACTAAAATTAATGTATTAAATGTTCAAACTGAGCACCGTTTACTTCTTGACAATAGGCAAGTCGGTTTGTAAATTCTCTAGTAACATTAGATATTACTTCTGGTGGAATTCTCTGGATCTCTTGAGTTATTGTTGCAGCTAATTCTTGCAAATTATTAGGTCGATCAACATAAACCTTAGACTTTAAATAACCCCACAGAAAATGGTCTAGTGGATTAAGATCGGGACTTCGTGCAGGCCATTCATTCATTCAAAATCCATCTGTGATGAAATGTCGGTAGGTATTGGAATAAAAAAATCGAACCCGATATTTTTGTATTCGTAATAAAATGTTTTATCAGAAACTAAAATAATATACTTACAGGGTGTTCCATTGCAAATTTTGAAATCGACATTACTTCCGGTAAAACCGGAAGTTCAAAATTGTTAAAAAATATGAAAACAAATAGGCAATCTACTGTAGTATCCACCTTCCAAATTTCATTTTGATGTCTTAAAAAATTCCAGAGATATTCACTTGGTTCCACACATTTGCCCATCACTGTATATTACATTTTAACGGTACAATAGTTTATAATGTACTCCGCCGCGCTTCAGAAAATAGAGTCGCGCGGATGCGGAACACATACTTAGTTTACCGAATTTTTTCCGGACAAACCATTGCTCGCACGGAAGAAACGCAAGAGACATTTTGTTGCAAAACACTTCCCAAACACGGTGGTGATTTTTATTTTCCTCTACCCGCCTCCCAGCGCGAAATATTGAGGAATTTCGAAAAAAAAAAGTTTGTTGATTTTTTTTCTAATTCGGGAAATCGATAAACTGGTAAACTTTTTTTTATATCAATCTACATACTTTGAGGTACTTATGGAAAAAAAATCAGCCGTATTGCTAATTACTTGTAGCTGTTTCCCCTATCGTCTGGCCTATAGTGAATTTGTCTCTACAATGAACGAACAAAATATTATTTGAATATTAATGAATAGTTTGTCACTATTATAACAAAATAACAATCGAAACAAGCACACACTCACTCCAGGCGCAACACAATGTATGTCTCTATCGCTCTTATGCCTCTTGATGGTGAGGTGGTGGAGATAGTCAAAACAAAGTGCAAGTGAAAATCTCCCAGTGAACAGCTCCTACTAAATCAAAGCAGGCATAGTTATCTTTTCATTTCAAATCAACTTTTACTGATGTGAAGAGTCAACTAATAATCGACTTCTCCTGTAACATATATACTCGTAATCCTGAAATTTTTATCAGTACTGACCGTCAAAAAATCCAGCCAACAGAAGTTTGACACATTTTTTTGCTACTTCCTATACTAAAATACTGATTGAGAATACGATGATAAAGGGTTGTCTGTAAAAAATCTGTCCTGAATGACCTTTGTCGAGTTTTGAAAGATGGATATTTTATAACTTGTGACAAAGAGGTCCGAGTCAAAAATCCCGTGCAATAGAAGAGGGAGCAGCGTTGTAAATGAGCTTGCGATAAAGAGGCTTGAGCTAATTATCCCATGCGATCGAAGAGAAAACTTATACATGAGAGCAGCGCGCGACGAAACCACCAGATGAGCAATTGCTATTTATTCGTGTAACAGAGAACAATGGTTATTTACGTAATTAGTGGGATATGGACATTATTAACGCACGCATGTGAAGTTTGCACGACGAGGCCGTGGGCCAAGTCGTGTAATCACATAAGTGCGTTAATAATTCTTATCACACGTCTTACGTACAAAATTTTATCTACAACTGTTTATTAGTACTATTAATATTATCTATATCATAAAATTAGAGGAAAATTTCAATCCAACGTATTTTTAATAATATTGACTGCAAACATAAGGTACTGTGTATCATATTTTGGTGACCATAGCAGCAATGACAAAACAAGCTGTGGAAATAAAATTGTCATCAAAATGTCAAAGTTGAATGAACAATACTCTATAAAAATGAGTTCAAGCGAAGACAATCTCCTTCCGAAAATTGAAAATGCAGCTTCCAGTGTTATTATAAATATTTAATTCTGGTATTAATATTTTTCTAGATTCTTATTATCGCACTAGTGCGGTAATATACGCCATTATGACACTGTAAATAGTGTCAAATCGTACCCGTTATATACAGTTGTAGATAAACAAATATTATTTATCTAATTCCGCTATCAAATGTGACACTTTACGTCACTCCTTGACGTTAGGTAACGTCACATTTTTCATAACCTTCATATATCAGTTATGAAATGTAGTTATGTAAAAACTTTACGTAACTGTTTATGTTTCAACATAGAGATACCACATGAGTTTCAAAGAATAATTTATTAATTAGGTAGGTACTGTCAAAACTGACAATTATTTCATTATTTAAACTGTACAATTAACCCATTATTTTAATTCAATAGTATTTTGAGATTTATAAACATTTAAAACATTATTCAGGACACAGTTATTTAAAGTAAGTCCATTTTCTGGGTGAATACATCATAGTAACAATACCTCTAACACCATTTGATTCCACTTCAATATTATCATTGTAATTGAAGATTTTATTGAATATTATGAAAGCGCGGAATTAGATAAAACGATGTACGTAAATACGTTATGAAGAGAGCGACATTGTTCAACACGCGTAATTTGCAGCACTCGCTAGCGCTCGTTTTGGCAAATATTACGCTTGTTGAACAATATCGCTCTTTTCATAACTAATTACGTAAATATCTATTATACGTCATGTTAAACCATCTTCAATGAACGGTACAAGCCAATTTCCAAATTAGGTAATAGCCGATTAACTCTTTGAACACTATTTAGTCAAACGGTGCATTCGGCCATCAATCTTTTAATCCAACATAACATGGCTGGAAATTGGATAATATTATATTGTGTTCCAATCATTTCGATGGAGATACAGCAATTGGAAAAATAGCAAAAATGTATTTGTTCCTGCAGTGACAAGTCACCCATGTTCATGCTTGCTCCAAATGTTGCGATCTATGCTGTGAGCTGTGACAAGAGTTAAAAAGTGTTTATTTTTATCTATTATATATAAAAAGTATGTTCTCGCTATATATTTGTTAGCTTTTTGCTATTTTGCACCTACTGCAATAGGTTTTGTCCAGGCACCTCTTTGTAATCGGTTACCTCCATTTTCTATGCGATATTTTAGGGGTGCACCGCTGACCCATATTGGGGATATTCACCAAGCAGATTATTCGTGATACTTTTGTTGTTTTAAGTGGGATATGATATATTTTCCACAACTAGCCGTGAAGTTGACAATTATTGCTTCTTCTAGCCAACTGAGAAGTATTTCTCCATTAGTGGTTAATAATTTCTTATTATTAACATGGGTCAATAATGGACAAATTCAAATATTTTGAGAAATCATGGATAGTAGTTCAACAAAAACTTGTGCATCATAATTTTGTGTGCCCAGGAGATTATCTTCACTATATTTTCTGCTTGAAATTACCTATCAAGATGAAGTTATTTGAGTAAAAATGCCGTTAGTTTATAATTCGCGCTCAATCAAAAATGACTGACTGACATAACGAGTACGTTCATACTATTGGGAAAAGTGGAATTCGATAGATGGCGCTCTGAAATATCAATGTCATCTTAGCAGCGAGTAAAACAAATCAGCTGCCGTATAAAGTTTATACTATAAACACTTAAGTGGTTTTATTTTCCCGTTTTCGTTATTTTCAGTGTGTTTTGTAAAACTTTTGCTTTTTCTTCGATTGTGCTTTAGTATTTTGTGTTGTTAAATCAAATTTTGACTCCTAATATTTTTATTTTTGGAGTAATAGGTATGGTTGCTATTTGTGAAAATTACAACAAGCGTTCAAATAACTGTTTAGTTTTTGGGTCTGATTTCGTGTTTTTATTTCATTTTTGTTATATTCATATCTACAAAAGTTGAAGGCAAGATACGTTTGTAATGAGTAATATTTCAAATATTTAATACCGACTTATTTTCTCTTCGATCTGCAATGAAAACAAAAAATAGAATGACATAAACTCTTCCATAATATCTCTGATTATTGTAACGTTATATTTGGCCACTATCATTGGAATATTTAAATATCTACCGGACGGCGAGTAGCCAGTACTTTTTCCTTACCAACATGTGATTCTCGTCGAGAACCTGTAGCAACGATCACCGCTGAAAGGCCAATTTTTAAATTTAATGTGCGACGGATAATCTCCGTTGGTGGTCAAATATTCCAATTCTTCTCTCCTATAGATAGAGAAATTAAGAACACACTACCAATATGTAACTTCTTCTTTCTCGAAGCGGAGCATGTGAACAAGAAAGGGATATGGAACGTATGTCGATTGCTCTTCACATGGTTCAATTTAATAGCCAGTAGTAAGAATAAGCTTTCTTTCTCCTGTGAACCATGAACCGATAAGGTTAATTTCAATTTCTTGTGAGAGGTTTACCTCAAACTTTTTTTTTAAAGTACATTCAATGTGAATGCACTTTGTACCTGCCACTTTCCGGACGGAGTAGTTTCTATGAGGTAGATTAACATCAGACACATAGGACCTGTCCGAAGGAAATAAGGAACGTAAAACCAACGTAAAACAACAAAAAACGTAAGCAGGATAAAACAACAGTCATTCACTGTGATATTAGTATTAAAATCACTATACAACTTGTAAATTTAACAACGTTTCTCCCCTTCCAGCATTTCCAGGTTTGTTGATAGAGAGTTGTGAGGTGAAAAACAAGTCGACTAATATTTTTCAGGGTGGCGCCCACTTACCTTTCTTGATTAACTTTAATTACATTCCTTAACTTTATTTATTAACCTAATAAATTCATTTGGTTTCTTAACTTCATCTATTATCTCATCAACTTCAATATAACTTCAATAACTTTAATAAAATAGGATTACCCGCGAACCGGTAAGACTACTCCCTGAACTGATATTAGTTTGGTCTCCGAATACACACCTGAGGTGCTCTCCACATTGAATCGCCGTTGCAATTTATCTTGCCTTATTATTTTAAATAAATAATAGGTAACATTATATAAGAATATCACCTCAGAAATGATGACGGTGAGTTAAATAGGAAAAACACTTTTCACTGACACAATATTAAACAAATAAAGTACGAATTCACGGTAACTACGTTGACTTGCATATAATACAAAAACAATGCAAACCGAATTATTTTACTCATTGCGACAGTTACAATTTTTTCCGCCAGAGGTCTCATTGAATTCTACTCCTCCCAATATCGAAAACTGACAGTGTCAGTCAGACGACAGAGTAAACGCTGCTTGTGATGCGTTAGTGAATTATTTCCAATTTTTATCTAAAATTTGGCAAGTAGTGGAAAAAATTGTATAAATATACACCATGGTTGTGAAGACATTTATAAACCTCGCACCTTCTTCCTTAATAATCTTAGTGCTCGGTCAACACCTTGGTTTATAATATACTATTATTTAGCGCTATCCAAATTTGATGAATGAGAGAAAGATCATAACACTATCTAGTTTCCCATTTGTGGAGGAGTCACTATTAAAGTAACATAAAAATATTTTCACCTTAAAGAGTAACTATAAAATGGTTTTGCAGTAAATGTAAATGCGTTTCAGAACGAAACAAAAGGATTCCAAAATAAATAAAACAAAAAAAGTTGAAACTTTGTATTTTTTTTAATAGAGTTAGCTACTCAAACCAAACCTGTAACAAGTTGCCCTTTTTTGTAAGTAGAAAATAGAATATGTGCTCGGCTCCAGTTATTTCAACAGAACTTTTTCAGGTGAACATTTTACTGTAAAATGGAATAGTTAAGTGGAAACTGAGCCTGTCTGTAGCTACAGTTCAGAGATATTTGTGGTTGAAATGGGTCGCAAACTTCTCTGCTTGGGAATTTGTGAGATATTTTCCGAGGTTTAAGAGCATACCTTTGTTAAATGGACAGAAATTAAAAGCAAATATAGGAATTTTAGAATTTAATGAATTTCTAATAGATATTTCTACTGCAGCCAAATAATATTTTTTGTATAATTTATTAAATCGAAATACCGAAATAGTACCTATATTTATAGTAGCTACTTTTGAATTTTTTCACTTTCGAAACGATTTCTCTACTTTCGGACCACATGAACTTTGTATTTTACCATAATTTATCATGACAGCGCTTGACACAGTAGATCACATCTCTGGTGAAATGTGAAATGAAATATTTTATTTTATGACATTTTAACGATATGATAGACTACTAGGAATGGGATCCAGTGAAGTGCACGTTCCAGGAACGGTGTTATTGGAATAGCGCTTTTTTTCGCTTATTTTGGAAGTGTTGCTAATAAAACGCGTTTGTTGTTGTTACTCTTCTGTGTATGATTATTTTTGTTTTAAAAATATGTATAGGTAACTCAGTTTTGTGATTTTGTGTACGTGTATCGATTGAATCCGCCCAAATGATCTAGAAGAGTTGAAGGATCGCTTTAAAACGGAGATTGCACAAATAACGCCTGAAAATCTCGTGAGGGTTGGAGACGGCTCGGCTGTCTCATTGCATTATTGCTAAAGATCATCTGTTTGAACATTTAATATAATTTAATTGTTTTTCACTCAGAACTTTGTATTTTAGTGAATAAACAGTTTTGGTCGACCCTGTAGAAATAAATATTCAAATAGTTACATCGTTGTGAAGACGATTAGAAGACCTTTCCAATGGGGTGTTTTGAGACACATGGTTCCGTTTGAAAAAATTGCCGATTACGTCACCACGTTAATACTGGTAACGCAAGAAATGTTCGTTACAACTATACATCATGTGATAACGATTCAAAAATTAAAATTGACCCATATAATAAATTCATTCCATACATTAGCGACATACTGTATATTATTCGTGGGAGAGGAAACAATTTAATAAAAAATGCGTAATGAATGAAATAATCAATTAAATTCAATTAAAATGACTTTGCCGCTATGAAGAAATGAGAACAAGACTTTTTTTATTCAGGCTTGATGTTTTTTAAAAACAATCATTACTTACCTGATCGGTATGTTCAAACAAGATCTGTATAAATAGCTCACTTTTATATTTATCAATATACAACTGAATGCTATAAAATAACAATAATGATGTGTGTTATACTATTTTGTCCACGACCACCTAATAATAAGTCAATATTTTACCTCCTAA